>JAFBJS010014146.1:35203-82279 GCA_016785265.1 Paraplagusia blochii
GTGTTCATGTATTGCTTCAGGTACATCTTCTTCCTTTCGTCGTGTCCCTTGTCCAGGGGTTTCCACAGCAAATTGTCATTATCCATCACACCATCTCACCATCTCACCATCTACCGCTAACCCCCTCCCATACTTCCTTTGGTATACCACCAGGCAACTGACTTTCAATTTTTTGTCCCCACCAGGGCATTAATGCATCATCCTTTCTAATCAGATCTACCTTTTTCCCAATAGTTCCTGACTGATCGTTTCTGTTACCTTTCATTTTCTTAAAGTGCTACTTCGATCATTCCTGTCCTTAACCAATCTTACCTGGTGCATGTTCTTCTTAACTTGACTTTTCTGTCTTGCCAACCTGTACAACTATTTTACTATTTTATACATAGTAAAATACTATACTATTAAATACTATACATACTATATAAATACTATACATACTATTACTATACATACTATTTTATACCTTTTGTTTGGGCCTGGTAACTTCTCTCTTCACCTCCCTTGCCCTCTTTTTGTATTCCAGTCTGTTCTCTTCAGTTCTCTGACTAACCCATCTCTTCTCTGCATATCTCTTTCCCTGAACACCTCTTCTTTTGCCAACAGTGCTCTTTATCTCCCTTTCTTTGTGCAGAGGACATACCTCACACCTTCCTACCTGTCTCACTGTAGCTGTGGTCTCCCAATAATCTGGAAATTCACCACCACATCCCAGAACTACCCTACAATTAGAACCAA
The DNA here is from genome assembly GCA_016785265.1 of Paraplagusia blochii. Taxonomy (NCBI): domain Eukaryota; kingdom Metazoa; phylum Chordata; class Actinopteri; order Pleuronectiformes; family Cynoglossidae; genus Paraplagusia; species Paraplagusia blochii. The sequence goes on from JAFBJS010014146.1 coordinate 35,939, forward strand.
ACAAGCTGTAAAAGAAGATCACAAACAATATGATCTTCAGGGAAGTTACCTGTTTTTTATTCCCTACAAAATCAAAGTCTAAGATGAACAGTTGCCACTATGTACAGTACAGGCCACTAGTCACATGCATTGTCGCTGATATTTTATCATCCCATTTCCTCCAAAGAGATTGTGATTTACAAAGCTGATACAGTCTTCTACTGAAAAGGTCCCCAGACCAGGGGTTGAGACCATAAACCTGTCAAAAAAATGTTTGCAAGCATTATACTGTAAATCAGTATCTTTTTAAGGGAACTTTTTGTTCAAAAGTAAGGATGCCTCCTGGTGATTCTTTACTTCTTGGTTTCACTGTCTGAACTTGATGGCTCTGTCCATTTGTCATTTACAATGCATGGCAAACACAAGGGAGTCAAAATCCGAATAATATTCATGGATGTTCAGACCTCTTCCTCATTCCCCCCAAAATGTGATTGATGTTGTTCTGTGAACCCCACAGGGAGATGTATAATGGTGTTAAAACAGGAGTTGTGGAGTTCCTTGCAGACCTCTCCTCAAGACCCTGGAAAATGACTCTCATAATCCTTCACAGCAGGCAGGAACCATCCACTCAGTATGGACGCATTCGCTCCCTGAGTCAATATGGCCGCTCTGTCTCTGGTATCCAACCGACCTATAAATGAGCTCCAAGTATGCGTGGTTGTTAGGCAAGATGTGCAAACGTTATCACACATGTGACGCATAAATATGTGTGCAGACATTCAGACCATCCGGGATCAACACACACGATACACCCCCTCTATAAACATGCTGTTGATACGATCCCTTTCTTCTTGATCTTTTGCATGTAAAATAGCCGTGATAGATGACGGGCTGAGATGCAGAGCATCAGCAGAGAGAACGCACCGGTGCCGGAGCTGCGCTGCAGAGTTCACAACAGAGTCGACCCAAGGCCTGGGCTAACGACTGCTCTCCAAATAAATGATGATAAACATGAGCTCTGCTTCCACCAGTGAGTGTGCATTACTTAATGATGTTCAATGGCAGTGTTGAGCGGGAAAGACAACAAATATATTATACCAATTCATCTTAAATGGGCATCCCTAAGGAAACCCATCTGAATTGTAAATTCATACACAAGCCTCATTTTTCATACATGGCAAGGGGAAAATTCCATAAACTGTGTACTTAATGTGCAGTGCTTTTTTTTGCATATTTACATCTTTATGGGTCCGTACTGGGTTGTGTATGTATTTATTTATATGAAATGTTTGCCACTTATCTGACGTCAGGGACGGACTAGGTTCAGATTGATGTCTTTATGCAGTAGCGTGCCACAGGTCAAACTTCAACCAGTCGGTGAATGTGAAGAAAGCAGAGAAACTATAGCGATGCTCATTAATTTTGAATAAATCTCAATACATTTGGATTGTATCACCTACGATCCGACGATGAATGTTTACATTAACTATAAAACACATTCAAAATGTATATACAATTCCCATTGAGCTGCTACATATCATGTTAAGCAAATAAGTTATAGATTATTGTATATCTAAGCTGTTCTTTGGTTGATATTCATTTTGTTGCAGGCACACTCAGGTGGACACAAGGATCTTTATTCACTAAGAAAACCAATTAGTCCCAATGAGAGACATCTATTAGCCTTGATATGGAAGAAAAGCTGGCATCAGATCTGCGACTCAGAAATCAAGCTGCCTTTGAGAGACAAATCACAGGAGACGACAAGTCAAGCAGTGAATGAATGCTGGCCTGACTTAAAATAGTTCTGCAATGGATACTTGGCAGTGGTTTTGTCCTGCAGAGACAGGTAAAGCCTGTTAGATGGCAGCAAACAGGCGGAGAGGGAAACAAAAAACAAGTGTCCCGAAAGAGGAACATAATCTGATAAGACCGCGAGAGACTTAGGCCTTGTGGCATTTGTGCCAAGGGCCTTTCAGCACGTTCAATTTAAAATCGCCTGGACCAGAGGGTCTCCTGAGACAGAAGGAATGGAGGATACAGTGAAAAGAAACATACTTGCAGAGGACGAAAGACCAGCAAAGCTAATTTTCTGGCTCTTAACATGAGTTCCTGGTAATTGTATAACCTGTTAACTTGAAACAATATACCCATATAACCACTTTGCATCCTCTGAACATGTCCAAACCATCTCAATCGGGGTTAATGAGTTAAGTTAGGCAACTGGACATTCAGTTTGCATGCGTTTGCTGTCAATCTGGCTTCTCTAGCTTTTTCTCCAAACCTTCCTGTCTGTGTTGTCCCTCTAATCACCTCATTTCTGATCCTGTCCATCCTAGTCAACCCTAAACCTGCCTCATCCACCTCTGCCGTCTTCCTATTGCTAGTGTCTTTTAACCATGCACCATGGCTGGTCTCACAACCCTCCTGTAAACCTTCTTCCTCACCTTAGCTGACTCTCTTCTATCACAGATCACTCTGACACTGAAACTTTTCTCCAGTTGTTCCATCCTGCCTGTACTCTGTTCTTCACCTCTCGTCCACATGCCAAATTGGACCAATTGATGAGACATAAGGGTCTACCTCAGAGGTTGGCAAACGTTGACTCGCGGGCCACAATGGGTCCCAGAATTGGAGACAGGGGTCAAGCCGAGAGCAAAAACATGGAGCGTTTGTTGAAGTAAATAGCATATAAAACATAAAATGCAACATTTCTAATTATAAAACTAATAATTAATATAATAATTATATTCTTTCTGACATCATCTACTGGAGACTGGAGGCATTGCAGGGAAAAGGCAGAAAGGGCAGCACTTGCAGTTGCTTGAGGCACGAGTCACAGGGGGAACCCAACATCTAGAGCGCCCCTGGCCAAAAAAATGTTTTGACGCTCTGATAGGATGGGGGACCAAGTGATATTTTCTTGAGCCCCAAGAAACTCTAGCACCGTCCCTGCTCATCAAGAGGTTCATTGACACTTAGGTTAAAAAAAAGAGAACCACATGACAGTTGTTTGAAAAAGAAGAGCCTACAACTGACACCTGAACTCTGAACTGATATACCATATCAAGGAAAACACACACATCACTGTATTGTAATCCTCTTCTAAATAATTGTCATTTCTCATGTGCACAACCAGAAAGTCAGAGGTCTCTGTTTTAAAATGGCCTCAGGTAAAACTAATAAATTACACAATGCTAAGGGTAAACAAAGGGTTAATTAAAACCCGTCCCCCGGCCCCACAACAGCTCCAATACCAATGCCAATTCACACATACACCTCTTGAAACGTCCCTTGAAACGTCCAAACATGATTTATTGTCTGTTTTCGTATATTTACATAAAAACCTCCTTCATTGCCTTTGCGCTGCACTAATGTTTTGTTGCCCGCGACTTCTTCATGCCCAGCCCCCATGGCTCCTGGGTCTCCTCTTCCGCCCTGAATCGCCCCTGCCCACCAGTTAGCCAGCAGCCATCTGTCTGTTCATTCGTCTCCATGCCCGGCTCATTTGGCCGCTCAGTAGGGCTCTGTTGATTCTCCATCGCTGGTGAGCCCTTCTTATCAAACCCATGCAGAGGACCTAATTAGTCGGTGGGCTTTTGGTGGTGTGTGGCAGCTCCTGCAGCAGCCTGACATACACTAGAGCTGGGGTTAAAAGGTGGCCAGAAGGGCCTTCGAGGTGGTTCACCCGGTCCCCTCTGGCAAAGTAAAATGGGAACAGAGCAGATTGATTTGGGAGGAATTCACAGAAGAACTTCATGTTTGACAACAATGAAAAGCGACTGATTTAACTTGGTATTGTATTTTGGAATCCAGGATTACCAACAACCAGCAACAAAAACATCCTAGTCAACCAATGGCTGCACAGTAGAAAGACAGAGGGCTTATGGGAAATATTATGCTGTCAGGTCCTGACCTATGAATGCAATACATTCACAGTATTGCATGTTGTATAATAACAGTCCTTATTATACAATCTGCTTTTACCTCAATTGTAATTTCCCCATTACAAGTCATTTTAAACAATTTATTTGTTCCAGCCCTCAGAGATATACTATTAACTATAGGAATCCTTCTTCCTCTCTATCATAAAAACACAGAAATAAGCTATACATTAAATAAATTAAATATAATAGCTTTAAGTATTCGGTCCTTCCTCATAGCTCAGTTAAAATGGTAGAAAAATTACTTGCTTGAATGACAACATAATCATTAGTGCGATAGCTTGTAGGTCCGTCCCCACTGTATATTTGATACTTCAAACATTACATATGCTGAATGAGAAAAATGCTTCACATTTTACTTTGCATGGTGCATAGTGAACTCAATAATATCTTAAAAGTCTACCATGGTCTTTCTCAAAACTATTTTATTTTTAATTTAAGGCACACTGTTGTTAAATTAATTAAGTTTATTTATTATTTCTATTTTCTGATTTCTGAATAGACTGCTTCATCTGTATTACATAAGAATACATAAATATAAAATTATAGGATATATAATATTATACATTTCCCCTGCAGAAATACTTAGTCATTCTTTGTTTAGATTCACACACTTGAATCCAAATTCACATAATAGGGGCAATTTTTGGATTTATATGTTTGTGCTATTGTAGCATTTAAATGGATTTACTGTACAATGCAGCATCTTCGTAATGTGATTAGCCTCCAGTTGTTTCAGAGTTAAAAAGCTACGGTCCAGAGCCTTTTGTTAAATAGACCCTGAACCTTGACACCATCCTGGGTTGCACACTCACAGAAACAAACAGACATCCTCCTTTTATCTTGAAAGTCAGTCAGAGCTGTTGGATTCACGACGATTGTGGCCCAAGGTGAAATACAACAGAGTTGGTGTAAATGGGAGAGATGAAGGCCAGCTCTCTGGCTCTGACTTTTCACAAATCACGTAGCTTAAGGTGTCTTTGTTCAAGCAACAACATTAATGAGCCTGGTCTGGTCTTCTGCTCTGCCATCTTCCAGGTGCAGCTGATTCTCAAAGATCATGGCTTCCTTTTGAGAGATTAAAAATTACGTATCTTTGCCGTAAATTTATGATCCATTTGTAGATAATTTTTGGCTTGTTAACATTGACAGATTTAAAATGAATAAATTGTATTTAATTTCCACTTAATCTGTTTGTAAATATCAAATAAAATATATGTCTGTGTAAATGTTTCCAGGTTAAAAACTCTCAAATAAACCAAATCTCTTGGTTCCTATAGAGTAACTCCAGGGAACTCCTGAGGGGACACACCTCCTTAGGCATCCTAACAGCCCAGGATTTCACCAAATTCTCTAATTAAATTATTTATCACATGATAGATGAAGTTCTTCTGCCCAATCGGCACAATCCCACGCCGTCCACTGAGCTTATCCCCCCGCTGCCCAACTCAGCCACTCCGCTCTCTTCCTTTGCTGTACATAAAGTTTAGTTCTTCAGATGTTTAAAGATAAAAGTGTTGCAACGACCACAAGCTCCTAAAGATTCTTGGTGGGTTTTACCTGAGGAATGAAAAGATATCTCACACGCCTAGATTTGGAAGCTGTAGCTGTGAGAACAGGGCACCATGCTGGTGAAGTGGTGCATTGATTTTAAAGGAATGTCTTCCCTTTCAAGCTTGCAAACACACACACACACACACACACACTCACTCACACTGAGGCTTTGACTTCACACATGCATAGTACAGTAATTATTCAGCAGAGACATATGCAGGTGGCTCAGGAGAGAAGGCAGAGGAGAGAGTCAAAAGCCTGACTTAAATGAGGGAGAATGACCGCTGGCACTGCTATACAGTGTCAGGGTTTGACAGCAGTCTGAACAGAGGCCACTCTGACTAATTGGGCTAATTTGGCAGCAGGGGAAGAAAAGGAATCTCAGAGGACCAAGTGGCTACTCTTTTCATCATCTCTCTCGCCTCATCTGAACCCACTCTCACCCTCACCAACTCTCCTTTTTTTTTTTTTCGTTGGCTCAATCCCCATTTCACTTTCTCTTTATCTCACTTTAATAATTGCTCTTCATCTTTCAATCAAGCCGCTGCGAAGCCTTCTAAAGTTACCTGACAGTCTCGGCTGTCCGCTCCACCTTAGGAGTGTGTGAAATAGTCCTTGGTACAGTATCTACAGAAGAATGAGCCTGCAGTAAGGATTTGCTGGTGTTGGTATATGTTTCTCCTCTCCCTGTTTATCTTCCGAACAAAGCTGCCAGCATGCCCCGCAAAGCTCCATGATGAGTGAAAGATTAGCATGACACCTAGTGAAACATAATACAATAAGAAAAAAAACACAAATATACAATCACACACTCCTGGAAAGCAGCATCAAGTCAGTCATGCCAAGGAGAAGATAATCTGCTTTGTGAAGGTTCCTCAAGGCAGCACGAGAACTATCCCTCTTCCAGTATCAATAAAACATAAAACAGTACAGGCAGTACATTACAGCCCCACGTTCGGTCGTGGTGCTACTCTGAATGTAATACATTATGGCTCCTCTTGTGGGTTTTGAGAGGGAGGCTTCATATAAGGTTTGCTCCTCAGTCAGGAGATGAATGATAGTCAAAGTGATAGTCCTCCTGCCTTCCTCTCTGTCCTCAGCCCTTGGCACCAGCAGACTCACTGGTCATCTGCTCCAGTGGGATAAGGGGAAGAAGGGTGAGTTTGAGACACAACATATGTTATTCGCTTTTCCAATAGTCTGATGCCTGCCGGGGAAATTTGTGATATCGCATTATGACACAGAAAATGAAAGAGGCTCCATTGTGCCCCAAGATGGAGTACGGACAGCCAGAAATAATATCTAAAATGTGGACATCAGATGCTGGTTACAGCTTGAATGCATGCAGACGTCAGGAACTAGATGTCCTTCTTAAGCAACATAAGCAGTCATCCACTAATTATTTTAGGTAAATAAAGGATAAAAAAACATGTTGTCCTGCTCTGGGGAATTTGTCCAATGAGGGAAAACTTTTGACATTCAATATAAGCAGAAAAATAAAAGATAGTGTAAGGCCAAGAGCTTACAATAATGCCAGTCAAAGTCACAGTTATGTCACTGTGTGAGCTAAAAATATTTATGTGTGTGTGTGTGTGTGTGTGTGTGTGTGTGTGTGTGTGTGTGTGTGTGTGTGTGTGAGAAGGCGATATGTAAAATCTTTCATCAATGCACATTATTGTATGCATTATGCCCTACCTTGACTGGAATCAAAAAAAGCTATATTTAGGAGCACAGTCCTGGTTTCCTTGTCATCTCTTAAAGAGTTTAAATTGACATAAGCTTTTTTAGAATTATTTATTTTGACATTATTGTATGACATACTGGTTAAACATTTCTCACACTCAGCAGTTTCAAACATTTCAGAATACCGTAAAAGTGAAACCTCCAGAACACATGCCTTCTTCTCATACAACACTATCATAACTAACATAAATATATTAAATGTGATTTGAAAAGCAAATTTACCGAAGCTGGAACTGCTCTGACGTTCCAGCATCTGACATGGGCTACTTATATAAATAGTTGTGGGAGGAAAAAAAAAAACGATCTATTAACAGGGATTCGGACAGACCTTGAAACTAGTTCCAAACCAACACTGAAATAACATGACTGTACACTTCCAGCACATAAGGCAGAGGTCAGACAGGACCGAGAGAAACATGAAAGGCACAAAAAGACAGCAATGCACAGAGAGGAGCCCAAGTACCAGAGACTCAGCAACAACGCAGGTCATCCGATCTGATCTCCAAGCTGTGCGGCTAAAGGTCTGTGCAACAGGGGATCTGCAGGGCGAACCAGTCCTCCACAACAATACTGTGCTGCCAAAAGCATCCACTTGGTGTCACAGCGCTGAATTTAGTAAAGCCAAAGGTGGGATAAAGGCTAGAGATATGGGAAAACCACAGTAAAAAGATGGAAAACTAGTCTCCTACTGAACTCATGGTCATGTCCTGTTTTCAAGGGCAGCACTAGTTTACTTCACTTGGTTGTTGGTTGTTAAAAACAAAGTATTTTTCATGCAAAAGCTGATGCATTAAAAAAATTATTAGCTACGATTAGTTTAGAGGAGTTTAGAGGACAACAAGACTGAGTTTAAGTCCTCGCAACATCTCAAGAGCCAATAAATACAATCTTATCAGCATTTGAATAGAAAAATAGTACTATAGAGTGGTGTTCCCCAACCCTTTTTTGCACCACGGACCGGTTAAAAGTCTGGTACTTTTTTTCAGATAAATACCCCTTAATAAAAGGACATTTACGGTATTTTGAAACATTTTCCTACCTATAAAATCTTCCTACCCGAATTAACTGTGCAAGGGCACAACAAGGATTTATCATGTGTACACAGCCTATAGCCTTCTGCTGCCAGACCGGTATAAAAAGTTAGAATCTTGTATCAATAATTTTGCATCATTTTGAATTTATTGTTGTTGTCTTCACTGAGAAAGTATTTCCTAATGAAATACAGTTGCATTATTGATGATGGAATCATGGTTATTCTATTGTTCGGTTCTTTTGTTGATATGGGTATGGATCAAGTGGAAGTAATAGTCAGATGGAGCCAAAAGGAAACATTATTTCACTGTGGCCCAGCACCAATTTACCTACGGACCAGTTCTGGTTCGTATCCTTGCCCAGGCCACCAACTGCACCACTATTATGGGAACATTTAGGAAGAACTTGCATCAGACAATCCTGCCTTGGCAATCATTACTGTCCAAAAGACAGTCACCCTGAAGATCCCATAGTGCAGTGTTCCCCAATACTATTTGCGTCATGGACCGGTCAAACATCTAGAATTTTTTTCGCGGACCGGTCTTTGAGGTGTAGCTGATAAATACCACTAATGAAAATGAAACGTCCAGCATAAAAGTGGTATTTTTTGGACATCTCCTGGACACTCAAACACAAGTCTGGTCCTTTATCAAAACACTTTTTAGCGTCTAATAATAAATAAAACATAAACTGTGTTAAGCTAAGCATCATGTCTCTGCGGCACGGTACCAATTGCCCCACGGACCGGCACTGGTCCACAACCCGGTGGTTGGGGACCACTGCCATAGGGAACACTTGATTTTCTTTCTATGACTCAACAATGCTTAGAAACAACCAACAGTTTGACATATCTATATATTTTTTAACTGTAAAGCTTGTGTCTTTACAGTTAGGGTTGAATTTCCACATCATTTCACCATCTAAGAACCAGCCAATCCCAGAGGCCACATTCTAAACCTCTCTATTTTGAGTCATTTCTCACATATAATACTCTAAACATTGTCCAGATCTGGCAGTCTCACATTACCAAACGTCACTTGCTACACAAACACACACACACACACACTGCAGTCGTCCAGGTCTGAGGGTAGCCCATGCTCTTTCTCGCCTGTCGCTGCACAGACAATAAAGGCAGATGTGATTGACTGTGACAAAGACTTGACAAGTTATTGCTCTAATCACTCCATGGCTCCCAACCCCCGCCCACCATGCTCGTCTTCCAATCTACGGCGGTTCCCTGCTCATCGTGTGCTAGCTCTGTGTTTTGGGCAGACAAGGGAAACCTCCTCTGAGTTTCCCCTCGTCTGCCCACTGAGTTGTCCTGCCATTATTTAAGGGTTTCAATGTTGACACATGCACATAAATGTTCCGGTTTACGTGACCTCCTGGGGTGCCGTGTAGGAAGTGCACTCACTTTTTCACCCTCCGCCTCCTCTGCCATCATTCTCTTTGCTTCTCTGTCCATCATAATTTTTTCTGCTTTTTCACAGTTGAACTGAACACTGAAGATCACCAGATGGCCTACCATAGTTTTTTGGACCACAAGCCACTTTGTGTTAAACAAATAAAATACAAAACAATACATTTGACTGACTTCTTCGCTTCCCGCCTCTTCCATCCATCAAATCCAAGTCTAGCTGAAGCCCAGTGCAGTATTACTCCACACTGTCAATACAACACAATATAGTACAGTATTACCCTGGGAGACACCTTGGTTACAATAGTGGTAATGCTCAAAAGGTCCATCAAGTGGTGCAAGCTCCGTAGCTTTAAGTTTAAAATATTTTGACAGCGTTATTCGAGGTCAGTGAACACAGCATGAATCCACACATAGGGTGCATCACTTTATTCAGTACACTGTTGATTTATGGGCTCATCAATGTTTTTAATGTGTTTCTACATTTAAAATGTAGTTTGGAGTATAATGGTAGTGGCCATGGATTAGATTGTATCAGTCAAATCTAAATAGTTAAAGTTTCTGACATAAATCCTTCTATTTACTTGATTCATCTTTATCTTCCTATCTTTTATTGGATCTCCAGGGCCAGTGGTCTCCATGACTGCCACCCAAATCACACTGCTCCATACTGTGAGCCTTCCTGCAACCCACTTGTGCTACGTGGATCGGGACGATGCTATGCTCAGAGCACATCAGGGTCAACCGGGCTGCTAGTGGATTAAACCTGGTGCTTTGCTTTTTGCTTTTTTGCTTTTTTTTTAGTATTTACTAAACCAAATGACTCATAATTACTTTCTATCAGCTTATATATATTACTTTTCTTTAATATGTGGGAATTTTATTTATCTTTTTACAAAACCTAGATAAAAAATGTTTTATTGTAAAAATAGGTAGTTCTCAACTTAAGCAGACCAGCATCCAGTATATGTTTATTTATGAAGCAAAAAGCTACACACATCAATACTACATCCCATGGATTCTTCTTTGGTAAGACCTAAAAGAAATAAAGGAAAACACAAAGAAAGATTGTAAAAAGAAGGGTGAGGCAGCCTGACTGCATCAGACTGTGCACATGAGCAGAGAGAAGAGCGTGAGTCGGAGAAGGTAAACTAAGAGGGATGAGAAAAGAGGTCACTGAGAAAACCATTTATTCCCAAAGCTGAATACAGCCACCCTGACACCTCCACTCAGACCCAACATGACTATCAATTAGGGCCAGTGCTTTGGTCACTGTCCTTCAGTCTCCCTTTGTCTCTGGGAAGCTGCTACTGAACCCGAGCCAAGGAGATGGAGGAGGTGAAGGAGGTGAGGAGCTATAGGTAGGACTCCAGCTGTCAGCTCCACTTATAGGTGAAGCTGCATTCATGACTTCTAATGATATGTGGGCTGTCAGCACTGCGGAAACACGGCGGTGAAAATTTGACGCTTAGTTAGTTGGTAGGAGAGCGTAGTTAGTGACAGTGGAGCACGGACAAGACAGATACGACAGAGAGGTTTACCGTTCCCCTCATGTCTTTTCTCTCCCCATCCTCACTTTTCCAGTGGTATGGCTGTGCTTCCACTAAGCAAATAAAGTTGGAATGTGCCCCAGTCTTACACCGTCATCACTCATGTTACAAACAATAGAACTAAAAAAAAAAAAGGATCATTTTGTATTATTTCTGTCTTGTAACAGCTGGATTTATGTTTTAGTGCATCATAAACATATAGTGGCTCATAATGTTTATTTGTGACCAATTGACAAATTAAAAGGAAAGACAGTATGGAGCATTTTTGCACATTACAGTAGAATGTGATCATTTTTTGCCATATATCAGGTGTGGGTGAAGACTGACCTCTGCTAGACAGATTTATTAAAGGTAACACCTGCTGTAAATCACTTACAAAGTGAAAGACAAAAATGTGATTTAATAGAAGACTAACAGGTTTACGCCCGAGCAAAGTCTCATGCAGGTGCATGCTTGCTGGGAGGCAAAGTCAAGTTTCACTCATCATATTTAAAGCAGCTGCAATTCACTGCTCAACAAATGTCACATTGACTGTTTTAGGGGCATAATGTGGGTCACCTGGAATTTATTTCCCTAACGGTAAGTAGATAAGGTTGATTAAGTTACTGAAAATATTTAATTATTTATACATACAGTCATGCAAAAAATATTAGAACAGGAAAACACGTAATGCCTAAAAATGTTTTTGACAATACAATACCATAGATATTGGTGGAAGAGCTGAAGTCATAATGGTGACTATCAAGAAAAACATGAAAAATAACTGGAAATCAGCCCTTGAATTAAACTAATATTTTGTTGCATATATATGTATATATATATGAAATTTCCAAACACCACAGAAAGGCAATAAAACAAGAGCATTTCATGTTACTGTCCTTTTATTGCATCTAATTGTGTTTAAAATGATAGGTTTTCTCTAAAAAAATGGTTTTATTTTAAGAGCCAAGGTCCATTCGTAACCACTGGTTCAGACTATGCACGTTGACACTGACCCTGATAGGGTCAAATGAAGGTTGTTAGTGCCAGGTCATTACGCTACTGAAGTGGGGTGTCACACAGAGGACTGTGGGGGTGTTGACAAGGGTGGGCATCTCTGCGCACCCGCATCAAGCCAAGCGTTTTCAAGACATCAGACATTGGTACAAGCGAGATACGTAGACAGGGGGTAAACCAGAGCAGTTAATCAGTTGTGGAGATAATGATTCTGATTGGAATTGTTTTATGGATATTATTCAATTGAAAATAAAATGGTGGATGTAGGTATGGTGTTTTGGGATGGAAATGTTGTGTTCAGACCTTTCATTATCGTCGTTGGCTTAGTTTTGCAGGCATCCATATGAAGCCCTCAGCATGTTGGCACTTTTAAAGGCATCCCAGAATAAATTAAGAGCAAGAGTGATCAGAGGTGCCAAGTTATTCAGGAACAAGGTCTACTAGACGAGAATAGCACAGAACGGCTCGGGCAACCTGTCACAAGGCATTGGGGTTAAAGGCAACATTAGCACACACAGAAACCCAAACTGATGATGCTGCTTCAGAAGAGTGTGAAAGGCAGAAAGGAGGACAGAGATGAGAACACAAGAAACAACGGTGAATGTTATGCTCACATTTCGACAAGTATTTCATCTGTTTACATACAACCAGCCTTTTTATGCAATCAGCAAACCAGCACAGTTTGGGCAACTTGATTATTGACACCGTAAATGTGCTTGTCTTGAGCCGATGAGGGAATAAAATCCCCAATAATACAGTCAAGACGGGGGCAGCTCTCAGGGAGTATCCATTTAGCAGTGACCAGCCGCGGCCTGCAATGATTCCCACATAATAGGCTTTGGGCTTGGCTCCCACCGGAGAGTTTGGTTGACAATCTGACAAAGTTATCTCGAGATAAATGGTTTACAGGTCGGAGGTGGTGGGAGGGAAGAGGGATACTGAGTGAGGGAGAGACTTGACTTCTCTGTCAGTGATTCGCTGATGGAGGATCTGTATAGCCGCAAGGGCTAAAACTAGCGAGTTCCCCCCCAGGTAAGTGGGAGATTGTCTTTAGCTCTATCTGCAAACAGAACCCTGCTGCATGTCTGTCTGTGTCATTGGCTAAATCTGATAGTTTTATTAAGTGAGAGAGACGCAAATGCAGAACAGAGCATTTGGGATGTAGCACCAGCAAGCAAAGGTTACAGGTTTTCACTGGTCGATATCAATAACAATGAACGAAATGTTGTTCTGTGAATACAATATAAAGCATTTGAATGATACCTTTAGAATATTTTAGGTGAGAAAGATTAAGCGTTATTCGTAAGAAATCCTGAAATCTTAAAATAAAAAAAAAGACATGACCAAAATACAGTCCTCGAATCTGCCTGATGCTCTTGAATCTCTTATTTCCTGACGCCCCTCCACCCCAGCAACACTTGAAAGCAAACCTCTGATCAATGCTTTCCAGACTGTACTAATCAATTTAGAGTGAACAGAGAGACGCGGCTCTAATGGCTGGTCCTAGTTGAACAGGCCTTCTTATATGAGAGAAGTTGTTCATTACAGGGCTATTTCATGGTGTTCATCACTTTGCAGGCTTCTGTCTTTCATTGAGCAGAGCGTCGGATGGGGAAATGGCTTGAGGACATATTGTCTGCTCAGAGCTCGAATGTTGTCATGCTACTTCCCAGTGATTTGCCTTGTGCGATTCAACACTTTGAAAAATTGGAAATATGTTTCGCTCACTTGGAAGAGACGAACTGAATGTGATACCAGTGCTACCCCAGTGCAGAATGCTGAGAACAGTCGGTGGGAGAATGGAGTTGTGTTTTAGTAGAGCGGGAATCTTCAAGCAATATTTAAGCAGTTGCTTTAATGTTTTATTACAATCAGCATCACAACATCAAAGTTTTGGCATGCTTTTTAATGTTTTCAGCGCCCGCACTGATCCACATTCAACTCAGACAACAGAAGCCGTTTTTATATGGATCACAGTTCAGTACAGACTTTGTTATCGAATGCATATGTTCAACAGCCTTGTTACTCCAAAGAAGCCAAAAGCAATAAGTCATGGACAGATTCCTGACTGTTGCTCTGAGTTGAATTATTTACCCTACATTCCAACAATATGTAAAATAACCAGAGCATCTCATTCCAAATCTGCCTGCAACACTGCTCGGTGATTCTTTCCATACTAAACAGAGACCTCTGGGCATGACAGCGACCATACATTATTTCTACCACCACACACACATGCACGCACACGACCCAAACATCTACACTGCACATATCTCCACTTATAACCTCTGATGTATTATTTCTCTAGCCTTCAGTGCGAGAGTCACAGGTGAATCCTGGGCACTTTCATCATAGCCTGCTGTCCGGCTGGCTGGCTGGCTGGCTGCAGTCTCATCTGTCCCTTGGTTGAAATTGCCAATAAAGAGGGTCTCATATAGATCACCCCCGGTGGGGGCTGCCAACCTGTCATGCAGACCATGATTCCTCGCTCACAGAGTGGGAAAGAAGGACAAATAACCCTGTGAATCTCCTTATATCTTTCTCTATACGCCCACAACGCTGACTGACTGTCATTTTTTTTGTCTCACACATACATATACGTACATATACTTAGGTACTTATATTTATATATGTATACTATATATAGATATATATTGTACCTTCTGACCCTCTGCAGCAGGATCATAAAGTGCCACATGAAAGGGATATAGTGGACTCAGTTGTAGTGGAGACAAGCACCAGCCCCAGCTTTCAATTTGCCACTCCAGAGGTAGTGAATCAAACTAATGGGTTAAAGACATGAAGACAAATGAGCAGGGAGGATTAAGGCCTGGGCAGAGCTTTCTCTGAGGTCTTCTCACATGCCTGTGATCCCTATCCATCTGTAGTCACATTGACAGAGACTTTGGAAACTATATTTAAGTCAGCATCTGAGCAAAGGTTTTTTTAAAGTGTTCCTTGGAATATGTTGCTCCTTTTTATACAAAGTCATAGTGGCAAATTTGATTTTGTGTTTATGAAAAATACTGAAATAAGAAAAAAACAAAAGTCATTTGTCATGTTCCCTTTTTGTCCTTGTGTATTAAAAGTTGACTTGTTTGTTTTGATTGTCAACTTATCATTTAACGAAAAAAAAAGGTAATCCTAAAAGTTTTTCAAGGCTTCATGTTATTTTAATGGTATCGTTTTTATTTCAGTTGAAAAGTTCGTTTTATCAAGTATACGTTTGAAAGCAGCAAAGGGG
The DNA here is from genome assembly GCA_016785265.1 of Paraplagusia blochii. Taxonomy (NCBI): domain Eukaryota; kingdom Metazoa; phylum Chordata; class Actinopteri; order Pleuronectiformes; family Cynoglossidae; genus Paraplagusia; species Paraplagusia blochii. The sequence continues at coordinate 51,398 of JAFBJS010014146.1, forward strand.
GAAAAGCACTCTTTAATTTTCTAAAGACCCACAGTGCTCCCTGCTGGTATTAGGCAGAACAACAGCTGCGTGAGAAACCTATTCTTTTTGGATCAACAGTTTTACTTGTGACCAAAACCTGGCCTTTACGGGGACACGGCCTCGTTTAAATGGCGTTTTTCTCGACACCTGTTTTTAACAAAAATTTTAAATGCATTTTACTAAAAAATCTTTACATGTTTGTGTGGGAACTGCATGAGTTCAAACCTATAACAACTTAAGAAAAAATTTCCCAACAACCATCAACCTTCGGGCCACCACATGACATTTTCCCATACTTTGCATCCGTATAAAATATGGAGGAGGCACAGACAATGAGAGTGAGACATAAAAAGACAGAGAAAAATCTGCAAGGCCAGTGGGCAAATTTTAATAAAAGACAGTCTGACTTTTCAGAAACTATAATAATCATGATAGTCCCACTGAGCGTGTTTATCTGAGGAGGACACAGATGACTACGGGTAAGGAGCAGAAAACAGAGCAGTAATTAATAGTCCTAAGTGACTGCTGCGGCTGGACAGGAAGCAGGGATGGGGTTTGTCGTAAGCTGGTACTGTGTCCTCCAGCTAGTCCCAAAGGTGTGTGGGTTGGCATGTAAGCAGAAGAGGAAATGGAGAGATGTGTCATACTCACTTGCTTGTCTGGAAGGCACTCCCCTGACCAGCCAGTGACTCAACCACTTTGCTTCTTCGTACTGTACATCACACACAGGGATACACTCACATGCAGTCACAAACATGGATATATTATTGACAATATATGTGTCCTCCCTCTGCTCCAATCACCTAAACTTGTGTTTTTGAAATTTCTTTGAGGACTCCACTGCAGTTCAATAGCTCGAAGACTAGGGATTGGGTTGATTAAATTAAATTGGCCACATGTATGAATGTGATCAGACTGGTTATTTGTCTCTGTACGTGGACAGAAAATCATGGACAGAAAAAGCCCCAAAGAGCCCCAATTAACCTGCAAATGAATGAAAGGTGGATGTATGGATGGGTAGATGTTGTTTGTTTGTTTTTTATTTTCTGGTGGGCCATCTTTTGCATTATTCCAGACCAGAAGTGGGTAAACGTTTTACAGGACACAAAATAGTCCTTAAATTGAACACATGACCAGACATGTAAATGTCATGCGTAAAGTCTGAAATGCTAAAAGGTTTTTTCTCCTTCTCTAGTCCAGTGGTTCAGGACCCATCGCCTATAATCGCAAGCTATCAATCAAGAAAATATCAACTTAACTTAATTTGATAAAACATCCAGTAATTAGAATCAGAATACTTTTCTTATCCCGAAGGAAATTCCTCTGGTACAATTGCTCCATGTCAGGCACAGTTGGAAAGCAATAAGGGAAAGTAGAAACTATTAATACAGAATAATATAAGATAAGATAAGATAAAATAAATACAGTGAATCAATGAAGGAAAGATCTTGAAATAATACTCAATTCTTAAGACTTGAGTAAGTGTACATCCATATACTTAGTATATTTAGTGAGGTTTTTACATTTCACCTGCTCAATTTGCTCTTGAAAAAAAACAAGAGAGTAAGTTCAAGGTGTTAATTAGGTATTACAAGGCATTATAACCACTTATTGTTAAGGTGTGTTAATGACATATCATAAAACATACTCTTCAAAATAAAAGCACATATTATTTGAGTTATTTCAACATTTTTTATTGCCCCTGCAAAGGCCGGGGTTGCAATCCACCAGTTGAGAACCCCTGCTCTATATCATTGCAATCACTGCTCTATCTGAGGGTAAAACATGGGCAATATAGGGAAGGCAGGAGTACAGTATTACCACAATGGTAACCAATTATATGTTTTGGAAAAGTTTGGATAACAAAACTGAATGGACCACATACCCCCGGGCCTTAGTTCCCCCATGTCTGTTCTAGACTAATGTTGGTCCATGGGCAGCTCTGATCTATCTAAAGGTACATGCACCACATGGACAATTTCTGTATCTGTCATCTCACTATCTACCCTCCCCTGCCCCTCATACAGTACAGTATGCACTGTATGCTGAAGATGTGACCTGCACATACTGTACATCAGTGTAATTTCACCAATCTGTGCTGACAGCTCTCGTACTGACCACTCACAGCCAATCCCATCGTCTCCTTGGGTGAGCATCTGTGTGGTTTACATACAGCACTCAGTCAGCTCTCACAGGTCATGAAAGGTAGCAGAGACGACAGGCGGGGCCGTGGCCCTACATCGGAGCCAGACAAATCAGTGTAACAGCATATTGTGAGCTGCATACTGTTGTACGTAGAGGATGATATACTGTACGTTACAAAGACCGAAGCAGCTTTATCACTGCCTGGGGAAGCCCCTCGGCGTTGTCACTGACCTCCACTGCAGATTTCCTTACTAATGTGACCCTGGATTGTGTATCACAATGGGTATAAAGATTCCCAAAGGCTAGAGTTAGTCCCAGGCACTGGGGATCGCTGTCTTCAGCCCGCCTGGGTCCAGAGAGGATGTGGCATTTTGGAAGTATTTGGTTAAGGCAGACACAGTCAAAAGCTGCACACGCACATGGAAGTGCACACTTGAGTAAATGTGTGATGTGCCAGTGTCTACATCCAAACAATCAAAAAAGTAAAAGGTTTCATGTCCACAAGAGACGGCCATAACATATAAGGATCTAATCTTTATTATGAAGGGTTTTTTAAATTATTTTATAACCAGCATGAGGTTTGTCTGTGTCTTTCCTTTTCCCTGCTGTTTGCTGGTGTTGGGCTATCCTGTGTCCTTGTCATTAGTCTCACTTGTATCACCTGGTGCCCTCACCATTTATACCCCTTCCCTTCATTCAGTCCTCATTGGATCATTGTGTTATCTGTCTGTCATTTTTTGTAATGATGCAAGATGGTATGTTCTGCATAAAAAGTGTTGTGTAGTTTGGTTTGGGCTGGAAAAGCCAAACCATTTAGATATAGCTAGTACATGAACAAGAGCCAGGGTTAACTCATGTAACTCTTGTTGTTTTTGTGTTTGAATAAATATTGAACATTCAAAGATGAGTCTTCCAGTGCTGCGTTTGGGTCCTATCTTGTCTTCAACAAAGATCGAACATAACAACCAGACTTGTCATTTATTTATTAGAGAGACAGCATTCCCTTAATAATATGTCTCTGTCACAATGCTGTCTGTTCCTTTATTCATATTGTTTTGCCTGTCCTCATTAAAAGTCATGGCAAAGCCATGGATAATTATTTGAAAACTAATGTTTAAAAATATTTTACATAATTTCTGTAGATTTGGAAACATCCATAGTGGTTTTTGTGAGTTACTTTGGATTACAAAGTATCAAAGTTGCCTGTATGAGTAACGTGTGTCTAAAATACAATGAGCTGAGCCAAAAATGTGGCTAAGTGGACATCTATTATCAGCATGTATAGGTATTTATTAGTATGTGTTGTGTTTTATTTATTGTATTTAACTTGTGTGCTCTGATTGGATTAGAATTCTGTATTCTATTGGGTGTGTGTTGGGTTTAACCAATCAGAAGACAGACGGAGCCCACCCCTCCTTACAGGATTTGGTTTTGATTACGTATAAGAGATACGTAAGGGTAATTGGTCAGAAATAGGTGACGTATGTGGTCCTAAACCAATCACAGGTGGTCTATCTTCAGCTGGGTTGAGAGAAAAAACTCATCTGTGTCAGTAAGAAACATGGCCTTACGGGAGCTTTCGTCGTTGGAGAAATTTTTAGAGCTCAAAAAGCCGAACAAATACAGTACCCAAGGGGATAAAAAGGTGACTTTAGTGGCTTCTGTTGTTCACCGTTCAAGTGACTATAACCTGTAACGTTATAAAAAAAAATGATGACACGTTAGCTAGCATGACAATGCTAAGAGGCTAACCCGAATGTAGGTTTAAACATGGCTGTTCTTTTGATTCTCAACCCCTCGTGGTAAACTTAGCTACTTCTGCGATTCATTATTAAGGGTTATTGTAATTTTTTATAAAAAATAATGTTTCAGCTGCTTTCGTTGCTACGTAATTAAAAATGAAAGCAGCTAATTGATTTGTCGATGCTCTGTGTACGATACAATCGAGGCGACAGTTGTAACGTTTACCTTGAAAATTGATGTCACCGTTGATTATATTAAAAACATTTTGGTCACAATACGTGTTATGTTTCTTTTTTAGGATCGATTAGTTATTTGGTCATTTGCATTGGTTATACGTGTGAATTCTTGTCATTTATTCTTTCTTCCAACAATAAGGTGAAAAGAGGCTAAGATTGCATGCGTTATTTCACAGATATGCTTCGATATGAAGTATGTAGTAATTCTATTAAAAATATAATTATGCGTTGCAAATCATTCCATGTTTTGTATATTTTGACGATATATTTTTTTTTTTTCATTGCATAGGGTCTGGGTTATGTTTACTGTACATACTATTACTATTATATAAACTATTGATGATTAAGACCTGCAACTAAACCCTTGCAGTGACCCAAATTTGTGAAAACCTAAAGAATATGATCCTTATTTTTTTTTTATATGTCCTGATTTTTTTTTTTTTTTTGCCAAGACTATTTTTGAAACATGCCCATGGTAGTTGGTCGTAACATGGTTCGGATGTAGGCTTTATTGCTCTTTTTACTTCTCTGTCTCCCTTCAGGTACCTGTGCTGCAGAGTAGCGATGGACTTCCACTGGTGGGGTTAATCACAATAGCCTGTAACCTGGTCAAAGAGGCGAAGCGATCCGAACTGCTGGGTGACTCGGCAGAGAGCAGGGCTGTGGTGCAACAGTGGCTGGAGTACAGGGTCACAAAGCTCAACAACTACACAAAAGATGACATTAGGACCATCCTAAAGGTAGCAGATCTAATATTTGATGAGGTCTTTTTAAAACTGTCACTCTTCGTGAGATTGATGTTGTCATAAAAATTTATTTATATATTAAATTGTATCTGTATTTATTTAAAAGCAACCTTTTATCAGTAGGGTAAGGCCAGCTCTTGTTGCCTATTGGTGGGTTAACAATCTTACTACTTAATTTCAGCTGTAAGACAAATTGAAACCACATGGCAAATACGTCTTAAAGATAAGACATAATAACATACTATTACACACAGTTGTTTGGAATAGGACAGACACCCAACTACAGACTACGGTCTCTTATAACATCATCTTTACTGTTGTTTGTTTGTGCGTGCATATTGGTCTTGACAAGCCACAAGCCACAGGACTCCACACTGATGTCTTGTCCATTGACATGGGCCCACGAGACAGAGAAAAATGTTTTAATATGCCTGATGCCAGTCAGCATGAAATGCATTGTCAGACGATAGTCTGTCAGATGCTCAGCGCCTCGTGGCACAGTTCTGTCAGCATGAAGAGTTGGGTGTAGATGTGTTTGGTGGTGTGTATGTCATCTAAACACAGTGATGTTTCACAGGCAAGGAGTCATGCTGTTCAATTGCATGTTTCTGGACAGGTCTCCTAAATGTTTTAATGGTGCCACTTAGATAAGGAAGTTGCCCAGAGCAGAAGGGCCCTTCTGTCCCATCCTGCTGCTTAAACTCCAGGTTTCAAACAGTCATCTTCCATTAGATTATTATAACTTTAGAGATAAACTGTCAAACGCAAACATGTGCCCTGGCCTCTTTCTTAACCCTTGATGAATTTAGAACTCAGTAGTTGTTTGGGTAGTTTCCTTAACCTTTTATGTCCTGATTTCAAAGTTTGTTTTAATCTCACCCCTCCCTTACCAAATTGATACTTTGAATTAGTTTTTTCCCCATGTCCTTTGATTGGAGAATTTAGGGAAAGTTCAATAATAGAGAATAAATATTTCAGGTAGGAACAGGTTTGGATCTCCCTCTGGTGGGTGAGTGGGGGATGGCAGCGGGGCAGCCTCCCCTCTGATGCTTGACTGGGCTTCAGCTCTGTAGCTGCGGGCTAAGAAAAGCAAGGATCTGATAGTGGAAGAGGAGGAAGTCTGCAGTCTTCATGCCTTGTTTGGCATCAGCCACTCTTGCCGCACAATAACTCCATTTGCCTCCAAGATGTTCTGTGTGCGTGGCGTGTTTCCTTTGCGCAGTGTACAAGCACTAAAGATGGTCATGTCTCATGGGACCAGCTCTTCATGCACGACTTTGAACACACTGACGTGAACTGTGAAAAGCACAGACAGCGCTGTCCAAGTTTAGGACAGCTTCATTGCATTTGCTGGCAAGAGAGCTAAAGAAAATGGCTTTTAAAAATAAAAAACACATCTGTACCAAGTTGCTAGTCATAGCCCCTCAGGATGTTTTATTTTCCTGTTCACATATCACTGCAGATACACATGCAAACTCAAATGTGGGACATTCACCTGAAAGTTCATAAATTTATGATAGCAGAATGAATCATGTATATTGTATTTAGGTTGCAGTCAATGTAAGGACATTCTCACTTGTTGGTTGGTTGGTTTAATGTGTGTGTGTGTGTATATACAGTATGTTGTGATAGAAGAGTGTCAGCTAAGGTGATAGAAAATGTTTACAGGTTAGTTGTGAGACTATGATGGATGGACTAGAGACACAAGAAAAGGTAGAAGACAGGAGGCAGAGTTAAAGATACTGATGTTCTCTTTAGGAGTGACTAGGAATGAGGTGATTAGAGGGACAACACAGACAGGAAGGTTTGGAGAAACAGCTAAAGAAGCCAGATTGAGATGGTTTGGTAGAGATTTATGGATGCAGTGAGAGAGGGCATGGTAGTGGGCGATTTCTGTACGTGGTAGTTGGAGTTGAGGATACAGAGGACAGGGTGAGGTGGAAATTGTTGACTCAACTCAAAATGATCCAGATAGATTTAAAATGTTTGCATTGATGAGTCACTGATACAAGATACTAACCTTGTATACCAGTCAGGTAGCAGATAATTATAGGTTATGTGCACGTGAGAAAGCCTTGTGTGCATGCACAGTTAGTTTGGGTATAAGTTTTTATAGTTGGCAAAATATTTCAGAACACCATTTCATTTTATTTAGGAGTATTTATCTGCCACAACTTAATGACCAGTCCGTGATCAACATATCAGACATTTAACCGGTCCATGGTGCAACAAAGGCTGGGGAACACTATCTACTAATAAAACTAATAACATCTTTTAACTCTCCTTGTTTAGGATCTCAACCTGTATCTGCAAGACAAAACCTTCATGGCCGAAAACCAGTTCACCTTAGCAGATATTTTGATGTACTACGGAATCCATCCCATCTTTGTAAGTCACACTTTTATTTACTTTCCACATACTCTTGTTGAGCAGTGTTTGAGATTTAACTTCAACTTTAACTTTATTTGTTTAAAGTGCCATATCACAACAACCGTTGTCTCAAGGCACTTCACAAACATTTATATAAAATGAACAAGACACATTAAACACAACAGGAAAAAGCCCCCTGTCCTTATAGACCCTCACACCGGCTGAGGAACGACCCCCAAAAAACCCAGACGGGGAAAAAAGGAAGAAACCTCAGGGTGATCGACAGTGGAGGGGATCCTCACCCAGGACTGACAGGCGGGCACTAAGGAGAAAACCTAATTTAATTTATCAATAAATAAGGCTATATTTTATATTATTTAGAATCATAATAGTATACTAAGAAAAGACACTAAAATATATCATTTAAGTAAAAAAAAAAAAAGCAAGAACAAAAGTAAAAGGTTTTCTTCCTTCTACTGGTTCATAACATATGAGATAAACACTCCAAAGAAATAGTTTAATGGAACCGATTATAGGTCTCGCAATTTTATAATCACAGATGAATTTGAATGCCTCTTTTGTTCTTCAGCAACAGCCATTAACCAAGAACTCTGTGTATCAAAATTCCATCCATCCTGTCTGCATCAGCGCTTACTTCATTCAAACCACAACTTTAATAAATTGGTCACAGTGCATAACACACACTTAGAGCAGTCACATGGATAAAGGGTAGGAAGAACACATTGCAAACAAACACACAAACCACAAAAGTGAAGTGTCCCAAAGTAGGCTGGTAAGACCCACATGGGAGCAGGCAGGTTTTTATGTTTCATGGGATTTATTAAAAGAAGTGAGTTCAGAACAGACCAAGGCAGGGTAGGAGGGAAACATAACAGTCATCACATGGTGAGACTTTTCGGAGGTTGTGGCCGAGAGAGCGTCACGTTGGTTGTAATCAAAATGCGTTTATGTTCAGGGAGTAAGGGTCACTTCGGTCATTTCTTTAACCCCAGTCCACTCTGATGTTGAATTGGCTGAAAACAAGTAAACACAAATATATAAAGTGTTTGGGGATACCTCTGCTGAAGGCTATACTTCAGTTTACACGGGTATTGCACTTAAAATTACAATAACTTTAATTATTGATCTTAATCAGCTAGCACCGCTTAGTTTTGTTAATTTATTTAGGTAAGGAGATGATGGTTTTTTTTTATTATTATTATTTTATGATGAGCTATCAGGTTGATCTCTAACCCAAAGAATCTAGGGTCAGACAACATTGTCTCACTGATGTTGATTCCCTGGCCAAGCATAATGAGTAATTCTTGGTATAAAATAATATTATTTCCCAGAAGTAAATATACAGCACAAAGTAAGTTAATGTTTAGGTTTCTTGTTTTACCTTTATCAGTTTACACACCTCAAAATGGTCACTGTAGAATATGTCATTAACCTTTGATTGAAGTTTCACCTCTTTTTTTCTTTTATTTCCAAACAGCTGGACTTAGCCATACAGGAGAAAGAGCAGTACATGAATTTGACGCGATGGTTTGACCACATCCAACACTACCCCGGGGTCAGACGCCACCTTCCTCCAATAGTTGTCCTCAGGAATAGAATTTACACTTCCAGACACTAAGACCCAGGTCACCAGAACATCTCCAGTCCAAACTGTCACTGTGTCAATTAAAGTTGCTTATCTAAGATGGGTGATTCCTGTCATTATATAATAACCTGGTCACATGTCCAAAATCTCCCATGTCAAGGAATTTAAAAACTGTAAACAGTTAAATGCTTAAGGTACCGAATCACCAAGATATTACATTGCTTTGTAAAAGTGCAGGAGTGAAAATTTTCTGTTAGATTAACATAATAGTCAAAATGGTGAATCCACAGCAACCATATAAGGATTTGTCTTAACCCTTTACCAGTATTGTGGGAACATTGATATGAAAGTTTTAAGGATTTTTTTCTCTTTTTCTTTACTTTTTTGCAGCTGCCGTAAGCCTTAAACAAGTTTGTGCAAGGGCACAGTAAAGGGAAGAAAAGTGTTGCAATTTTAAAAGGTGTGTCTATTTATGAATAATACATGAAAAAAAAGTCTAATCTGAGCCATTAGTGTTTTACTAGTATCACAGGTTCTTAGGAAACTCCGTACAGCTATCTAAACACCATGTCTATGTGACTGTTGCTTTGTACCAGGTCAATGCAATGTCTTCTCAAATAAATGTGGTTGCTGGTTCAACAACCAAACCCATTTTACTGGTGTCTTTTTGCCCTGTGTCCGATCATGTCAATCACATTACACCACTGTTGGGTCAGTTCACTGCGTGTATCCTGATTGAATACCTGCTCCATGTTCCACTGTACGACCAGTTGAGTGGGCAGCGGTGAGCAGTTGAGCGTCTGCCCCAGTCAGAGATCAGAGCGAGGCTCCAATCAGTGCCACTACCACCACTGTTGATGCTGCAGGCCAGAAACGGGGTAGCGGGCTTACCAGCTGCCGCACAGACCCAGCCAGCCAAGGCCTGAATGTTGGCCCCGTGGGCGACAGTCAGCCACTGTGTGTCATTTCAACTCTTGTGCTGCCCAGGGGATTCTGGGAAGAGAGAAGGAGGGAGAGAGGGGGAGAAAAGGTTCCCAGAGGCAGAGGGTTCTTTTATGACATGTGAACAATGATCCATGCTACATAAAGCCATACTGTATGTAGCCGAGTGAATGTTTGCTTTAAAAATCAATGAAAGACCCATTCATAACTATTGCAGAATTGACTTTAAATTCCTCTAATAAATAAGTGTGAAACATACAGTGGAATGCTATAGAACTAACACAAGACCTGTATATGAATCAAAGAGTTATAATGGTAAAATCTCTAAAAAACAAGTTTGCATTATTTACAGAAGAGTAATATTTCTCTACAGTGAAATAACAACTTTGGGAAACTTTAAAGTACAAAGGTCACAGTAACGGCCCTGGTGGGATCTGACCTATTTAACGAGCCGTAGCACAAACCAATGATATGCTGCTAATGCTAAAAATATTCCACCTCTTGACTGCTCTGTCCTTCTGCCCAGGGAGACTTGGGGAAGATGACTCGAAAAAGAGAAGGTGTCATTTGGCCAGAATTTGTCAGAAATAGAGAATGGCCTTTGGAGATGCTTATAATCCAACGATTCGAGTCCTGAAGAGAAATACAGAAATTTGTGAATAATAGTCATTAATAAACCGTTTATTATTATATCGACATATATCATAGATATTCATTCACTTTGTTAATTCTTTGAGTAAATCTTTTTCTATGAAACGTAATATTTGTATCTTTAACTTCTACCAAAACTTCTGCTCGTGTTAATCAGTAAATCTCTGCGCACATTTTTTCATGATTTGACTTTGGATACTAGATCTGCACTTCTAAATCAAAGCCAGTCAGACTTCCATTCACTCATCCATCCATCTTGCCAAGGAAAACCCTGGCGACAGAGACAGAGACAATGCCTCTGGACCAAAGCGTTGGTCCCATTCACTCTGTTCATTTTATTTTTTTCTTGAAAACAGAGCTGTTGGTATTTATCTTCCATGAGGTTGTTTTCTGTGTTTGTGCATGTGCGCATGCACGCATGTGGTCTGTACAAGCGTTTCAAAGATGCAGCAGATAAAAACACCTCGCAGTTATTTGTGAGGGCCTTGTGACTGTATGAGACCATTTATGGCTTGGTCTTTCATTAAAGAGGCCTTTGTCCTCTGGCTCATGTTAACATTCAGATGGAATTCTGTTCAAGAAGTGCACCATCAGACATTTTTTTCTGTTTATTCCTGATGTGGAAATGATTAATTTCTGCCCACTGAAGCTGCAGGGACACAAGATGTGTTTACAGAATTTCATGCTTAGATATAGTTGTTACGTCTTGTTAATTAAAGATAAATCCAAAATAGTTTCATCATTGGTGTTGCCTGTGGTGGTGGTCAATCTTATGGACATTTCTAACAGGAGCACCAACACAATGTTTTTTTTTAATTATATATATCTGTATCTAAATTGTTTTAGTGTTTCATGTTATAAAATTAAAACTATACTTGATTGATCGACTCTTAGTCAAAACTTTTCTCATGTAGTCACAGAAGGTGACCCTCACGAAGCACTAATTAGCAGCTTCCGAGGGCAGAGTGGGCAAATATTTGCCCCTCAATTGCCCCTCATTCTACTAGCTGTGTTCCTGCCCCTCAGCGACTGAATCAAAGCGTACAGTTGTAGACCACCTGGTGACAAAGCGGTCAAAAGTCACCAATAACGGCCATCATTTAGATTTACTAATGACCAAATTGACAAATTTTGTTCTCTACATTCACCCATCCATCTTTACCCACTTGTCCGTCACCTGGTTGCAAGGGCAGCAGACTCCACAAATACCACCCAAATCACATTGCACTTCATCGTACCTTCAGGTGCTGACCACAGGAAGTCAACTGCCCCAACTTGCCCAGGAAATGAATTTCACACCATTGGCAGAAACATTTTCTCTGGGACAAAGCGAAGGTCTCTGTGCACTACATATTGATATATTATTATAATAAACGAACAGAATTTAATCAGGTACAAAAAAATGTCACCTGACAATATAAAAAGAGAAAATGTAAACAGAGGGTAGTGTTATTATACTCTAAAGACTGTTAAAATCACTGAAAATCACTCACATTAAAAAAATTTAAGTTTCCATCTATATTAAAAAAAAAAACATTTTTTTTTTGTTATTTGCTGTGGTGTCTGTTAGGCAGGTTATCACATTGAGGGTAAATGTGAAGTACACTGGGGCAGTCTGTGCCCTGTGGGAAGCCTGTAGCTAATAATAATGAGACTGATTGAACCAGGTTGAGCCAAAGTCACATAATGTTCCCACTTCATTGTCACTGTGGGTTTGTGTAGCGGACGACCTAACACTGTGCTCACGTCACTGATCGTCTTCTTTGTCTCTTTGACTGATTCAGTGCAACACTCCAGTTCCATATGGTGCAGCATTAAACTGCCATACGTTCTACTGACAGGACACACTGAAGGGGCTTTATCGTGGTCTTAGGCATTGTGACAGCTGTACCCTGTGCCTGTAATGACAACAGCTGATTGTCCCTCGCAGTTAGATGGGTGTGCAAACAAGGACGAAGCTTTAAAAGACAGCGGGCGTCCCTTACATAGAAGCTGTGACTATAGACATGGAGGGGGTTGGAGAAATCTGTCTTTACATCTTAGAGTGAAACAATCTGAATGGTCTCACACATACATACATATGTCTCTATTGGTTAAATTTAAAAAAGTACCGTGTTTCCTCTATACAACACAGTTACCCATTCACTCCCTTTGTATTTTTTTTTTTTTTTACATTTACGTTGGATGCATTCAGCAGAAGCATCTATCCAAGGAGACTTACTGAAGAGAATTTACATTATGAGGCTTGTGGTTCCCTTTGAGAATCGGACCGAGGACTCCCTGTTACTTGGGCAGGCCTGCTAACCGCTAAACTGTGGGACCCCCCATTTGACATATGAAAATCTTATTTAAAAAAATAAAAAAAAAATGTTCACCTTGACAATGATGTTCTGTTCTGTGTTCTGCTGTCTAATTGAGCATGCTCTCCTGTTGGCTCATGTACAGTAGCATCTCCCCTGTCTGTGGGCCAATCTCTCATTCACTTAGATCTGCGTCACAAAATATGTATTCAGTCTGTATGTCCTTTATTTCCATTCCCCAACTCTACTACCACTGTAATACCCAGGAATGGGTAATACAGTCTAAGGAGAGTTGTTAATAGTGTGGGAGTGGTTCATAAACAGGGCAGTGGCCTAGTGGTTAAGGAAGCAGACTTGGGTCTGCAAGGCCCCGGTTCGAATCCCCCTACCGCCAAGTTACCGCTGAGGTGCCCTGAGCATGGTATCGTCCCCACTCAATAGCTGCCCACTGCTCACTTTGATGATGGGTTAAATGCAGAGGCCATATTTCGTTGTGTGCTGTGGTGTTAATTACAACATCACAATGACAAAAAAAGGAATTTAATCTTAATCTTTAATCTTAAATGGTAAACATATAAGTGAGATTAAATATACAACCTTACGCATCTATCCGAAAATAGCTGCATCAAGGGCAACTTCACGATTCTTAACGACAATTTAAGAGGATTTTCAGTTTAGTATTGGTTGTGTTGGAACCCCTAAACATCCATGCACACATCCATTTCTGTCCACTTATTAATTACAGGGTCAATTGGGTAGGATTCTCTACAACTTATTCCAAAATGACTAACCAGGATTTGTTCTTGCTCAGGATGTGAACCTTGGAGTTCCAAACCAAGGCACCACTAGGAAAGGGATCTCTTATTTAAAGGCCTGCTTGGGCTTCAGAAGAGCATTGACCTGCTGTTGTTCATGCAAACCCCACCAGATGGAAACATACCTGTGGAGTGTGAAACTCCTCCACCCATGTGTTTACCAGGATGGTTGTCACAGTTTGGAACATTGTCTTCACAGTTGTGACTGTTGCTTCCAGCACCTAAATGCTTCTCCATCAATCTACTGACACGGTGCTGTGTGGCAGCTTTGTAGCCACCTGACAGTCTGATTGAAGACGCTTTTAGCACCAGCTGGACGCTGAGTGCTCAATGTGGGGGTCTTCGTGGTCAGGCTTCTTCTTCTCCGTATCTTCTTTAATTCCACATCAGCCGTAAACTAAATTGCTTAATGGCTTGACAATGGTTGTGAAACTACTTTTATATCAATTGTAAAACTAGGCATATGCCAGTTTGCCATATGTGTGCGTTAGTCCTGACAGAACTGCGATTGTTTTTATTCTGCCTGCCACTTGCGAGACACAGACTCACCTTAGTGTTGCGTAAGGATCCCAGGTGTGCGGTGAGACGAGAGTTTTACGAGATGCAGCCACTCAGATCATCAATCAGGGAGATGGGTGGCTGATTCAGCACGTAGGTGCTTAAGTACATATGTGTGACCTGGGGCAAGGAGATTGCACAAGATTGCATGCACCCTAAGACGCAGTGGCACACACGCACACTCACGTAGACTTGATTGTTAAATTAATTGCCTCAATCGTTTCTTCTCCCATTTTGATGTTGACCTCAGCTGCAGACCCCAGATTTTTTTATGTGCCTGCATGTCACTTGGGGAGGAGGAGGTTCACGTACCCATGCATGGCCCCTATGGGGTTGTGCTTGAAGCCTTAGGGTAAGAATTAGGTGGAAGTGGGCATAAAGAAGGAATAAGCCAACCAGGTGAGTGACTTAAGAAAAGACAGATAAAAAAAACAAACCAATCTTCTTTCTTCATCTTTTCCGTGGTAGAACACCAGACGACAGACAACTGTTCTTCTCCTCTCATCACTCAGCTATAGTTCATTTGGCTTCGGTTGCTGCAAGGACTTGTCAAAGTCTTCGGCGCTTTATTTAAATGTTCCACACTCTGCTTCTCGAGTGGGTCCAACACTCAGCCCACAGGTCATCCACCATGTCCCCCCTGCTGTAATAGGTTTAGATAGGAAGCCTCCGGGGACGCTCTCTTCAGTGAACTTCTCACTAAGAAGTGATACCAAAAGTAATTGTTGCTGAAATCATGTGACAGGAGGATGTAGTTTGGAGAAAATGAGAAAGTGCCGCGCAGGGTAGGATGGCATTTAAAATAAGCGTAGAGGATATTTTTTAAAGGAGAGCAGGAGGGGTTAGCAGAGAGACTCATGGGTGTGCAGGGTGCAAAGAGCAATGCCCTCAGCCATTCTGTAATTTGACCTCCGTGGAAAAAAATCAGCAGTGGTCTCCTTCTTTGCATATTTCTCTGGCTCATCTGCATACATCACCAGAAGAGTGACTTTTTATGAACCTACTTTTCTTTTATTATGCTGGTGTGGTTGTAATTTGGGACGACTAATTTATTCAAACCTGGAGTCAAATGTGGACACTTTCTGTTTTTAATATGGCCTATTTCTTAAATTAACTGAAAACTACCAGAGGGGGAGGTGAAAAAGAAAATTCAAATACAAGGATAAACAACTAATTCAGTAATTTACTTTAATAAATTATACTTGATATATGTTTTTTTAAAGAAAACATTTGATTGTTTTGAATAATTCAACACACACTGATACTGGTGTGATCCAAAATACAGTGATTGCTCTCCTCTAATGGTAGTTGCATTCAAAGAACCATGGCAACATGGGAAAACTTGTGAGAATCAAGATGGTTCTTACATGATTTCTGTATATGTTTCCCTCTTTGTGGGACATCTCAAAGTCTCTTGTTTTCTATCTATCTATCTACAACAGTAAGACTTATGACATTTACACAGAAATATAATATAATAAAATAATATAAAGTATTTTGTTTACTTGTTTTCTATCTATCTATCTATCTATCTATCTATCTATCTATCTATCTATCTATCTATCTATCTATCTATCTATCTATTTATGTCCTTTTTAATGTAGCACAATTCCGAATTAAGGATTTAAATCATTAAATCCAACAACAACAACAACAAAAAGTATTTATGCAGGATCAACATCATTCTGATAGGGTGTTTGGGTCCAGAGTCTATCACACTGCATTACCTAAATAAAGCCAATACTCCAACTGGTAAGACACTTGTGGCAACATGTGTAGAATAAAAAATTGCAAGTGAACGTGATCATATTCTATTCCATCTCCTTCATCTTGTGGGCTTCTTCTACTTTCCATGCCACTGGCAGTGCAGCGGTAAAACTGACATCTACTCATCACACAGTTCTGACACCATGTGAGGCCTGGTAACATTTTTCTTTTGAATTGAATCCATTCATGACTCTAGATCTTCTTTGTATATATGTAGATCTACATATACAGTACATAGGTACAAGTACATCATCACATGCTTCTGTCCCTGAGGTCAGATAATAAATGAAGGCTGTGAAAAGGAGCATGACAGCTGTGAAAGTCACAAGGGCTGCCCACCAGTGCTGCACCGACAGCAGAGTTTCCCTCCCTCTGGGTCTATGTGTATTCTTAAAGTATACGTACACTACATGTGAATGGTTTACAAGAGGTCGTATTTATTGTAAGCATTTGTTAGTATGTGCGTTTGAGGCCTATTGAAGACAATCAGACCCCATTCAGCAGTTCACTTCCTCTGTCCCCTCACTTGACCTGTGTCATCCACAACCTTTGTCTCCCAGGCACAAGATGGATATTTGTGTATTTTATGTGGTTTGGAGTTCCACTTCAAAGACAAGTGCTTTAGATCAGGTCAAAGTTTGCCAAATGTTAAGGCATCTCCGATTGGATAGATAAAGGTTTGTGTGTGTGTGTGTGTGTGTGTGTGTGTGTGTGTGTTTGTGAGAGAGAGCTGAAGAATCGTGGGACACAGAGATGACTGTGTTTTGTTTTTTTTTTTTTCTGAGCAGATGATGATTTTACGCCGCCGTCCTTAACGGTCGTTTTCAAAGAGCCGGCTGATCAGCTGTGTGTCATGTGCTGTTAAATTTAAACCCAAAAACAAAGAGCCTTTTTCATGAAAGTCTTCCCTTATGATAAAAAAGATATTAGCACTGCAGTAAAACCCAATGTGCACAAACACACTAATCAACAACTGTCAGATTTCACCCTGGGTCACTTCAGGCGGGTGTTTCACTCTTCCTCAGTTCAGGTTCCCACAGTGTGATGCACCTTCTGCCAAATGGTTTGGAGGGAATGGAGGCCTGTGGCCCTTCAGTCTGACAAGACCCACCGTCTGTTTCTCTGAAACGAGAACAGGCATCAATTCATTTTAAAGAAGACCGCCAGGGAAACAGGACACTTTGTAAATTTATCAATTATTGTGCCCTCCAACTTTTAGTGATCTGTTTGTCTTCTGCTTATTCATGCCTGTCAATCTTACGCACACTAGTTCCTGCCCAGAATTTTAAAATGCAGTTTAAGTAATTTATTTATCAATACATAACATGTCCCCTATCAACATCATGGTTCTCCTTTGCCTCCCTACATACATCAGGCTATTTTAATGTATAGGGAAAATTTTGCTAGACTTAAGTTCATGAAAAGTAAAAGTGTGAAGGTTTGTTGTGAAACTAATGAGAATAGTTGATTGACGGTGTACATAGACCAGTTTTTACACAGCATAATTTTTGGTTAATACATTGCACACGCAGTGTACTTTTGGCTGTTTGATCATTCTTGTCTGTTCCTCACACTGATTGGCTTTCGGCATCCTTTCTCATCCCTTGCCAGTCTCTTGGTAACTTCGATCCGTGTTGGGTAACACAGATCAAAGTAGATAGATAGACATACAGACAGTCTGGCGGACTGACTGACTGACTGATTGATTGATTGATCAATTGTTTGAATTACTTAGATTTTGCAATGGAACTTTATTATCTTGGTACAAATCAATGATGAGATGTTGAGACGTTCAAGAGAGGCCGCACTAAACATCGAGAAGCATCTTCGTCGCTTGAGCAACTAGTTTCTGCAGTCTGAAGACTACTTGGTCTGTCAAGTTGGACTCCACCTTATGTCTTATAAAATGTTCGACCGAGGTGTGAAAACCCTCCGGATTCGGGAAAGCAAGGGAGGAAAGTCATTGTCATCCGACACACACTCTTCACCATCTCTGTCCCCAGACGTCGGACCCTCTTCTGGTGTAACCGTCCTTGTTTTCTTTTTCCAAGGAGCCAAGTCCAGACCTGCCTCCCTGGATTCTGTATCTGTTGGGTGTTGGTCTCCCTTCCCTAGATAGATAGCTTTGTTTTTAACTCTGGCCAAAAGTGAATTTTAATTTTTGTAAGACTTTAATAACTTACATCTGGCCTAAGTAATATTAAAAGTAATAAATTTCCAGTGAAACATTTGTTTTGATAAAAAAAATCATAATTCTTTTCCCCCACAATATTTCTAATTATTTTCTTTGATGATGACAACACAACATTAATTATTATTTATCCTAGGTAAAAACTTGACATTCAATCTGTACATTTGAACCTTTCTCTTTCATGTATTCCCTTCATAGAAGCTAACTCTGTATGTCACACTAATCGCTATACTGACAAATTGAACCTTTCCGTCCTGCGCCTCTTTCTCCCTCCTCACAAACTCCCCCCCTGCACCCCACCCTATTTAAGAATTCTCCTGATGTGAATGTTCGCAGAGGAAACATTTAAGGCTTTCTTGAATGTCACTTTAGATGTGAAGACTGACATTAACAGCTGTCTAACAACTGGGACAAGAAAAGGTTAAAAAATGTTGGGCTGGAAATGCCTTTTCACTCAAACGTGGTACATCTCTCCCAGGTGACTGCTTAGCACTGGCAGTAATTGAAAACTTGCCCCTGGCACTGTGCAATATGTGTGAGGCCGTGTTTGTATGAATGAGCATGCATGCTGCACATGTTGATGTGTGTGCATGCTTACAGTTGAGGGCAGAAATATCTGCCCCTTGAAGAAAATACAGTTGTTTATAAATCAGCGGTCGTCAACAGTGGCTATTTGTTTAATTAGTTCTGGTTTTAATTTTTGCACTTAAAAATAAAACGTGATCTTATACAGATATATAGAAATTTTTCTATATATTTGTCTGTTTTTCTGTCCATCTATCCATCCATCCATCTATCAATACACTCATGTATTAAATACAATGTAATGTCTCCTAACCTACTATTTCCAGTTGCCCTTGAAGTAACCATTTTGGACCAATGAAATGTCCCCTTCACTCCATACTCCCTTCATCCTGTGTTACTGTGGGGATAGTGGTGTGTTAAAAATCTCTCCTGGTCTTTGCTGAACATAAGCAGCACTTCTTCAGCCCAAAAGGGTCTTCTGCCTTGGATCACATCTTTTCTGACAACTGCTCAAGACTGTTCCGAGTCAATCACTCTCTGTCATTCACTGTGTAATTGTCGGTAACCCTATCCACCCCATAATGGTTCATAACTAAAAGTCATCCCATCCTGATTGCTGCTGCTCAGGATCTTACCCTCTAATGCCACGACTTAGTTAAATTAATGACATTTTTAAACCACCCTACCCCTCCCCCCACTTTTTGCGGTTCCACAACAAGGGGCCATATCTCTTCAGCATTTCCAGCCCTGTGAGCTAATTTGACAGCTCACGGGGGTGACGCTGATTCCCCTTCACAGAGACAGGTACCCTAGGGCTAGCCAGCTGGATCGCAGTGGACGCTTACAGATTTGGCTTTAGCTTCATGCTGGGTGTCATCTGTCTCTTTGGTCTGGCGCGGTATAATTTTTGTGTATACGTGCACGTGTTTGTGCATGTGTATGTCTGCGCTGACATCATGTGCCTGAGTAGTTTGTGCCTGGCAGGCCTTGTCTGTCCAGGTTGGCCATCAAACACAGCCAGCATGGCCCTAATCTGACAAGGCACTGCTCCAAACATGCCACAACAGCCCGAGAAGTGTGTGTGTGTGTGTGTGTGTGTGTCTGTGTCTGTGAAAGAGAGAGTAGGAGAGAGAGTGTTCAGAGCACACCCCCTTGTCATTTTGTCTCTTCTGTTCCCACACCCAGTAGCGTCCGGAACACACCGTCCCAGATGCAAAATGGAACAGTGTGACAAACCAAAACCAAACTAAACTGATTGGATGGTGTGTTTTTTGCGGACAGGTTAATGAAATATTGTAGGGTTTTGCGATTTCAGTCACACAGCTCTTATCATTGTGTCCTATCACTCCACTTTGATTATGAGACACTGTCTCAACAGGTCTGGAGTTTCCACAGTTTGATTCCAGTAATCAACTTTAAAAAGAAAGAGCAGTAAGACAGGAATAACAATAGGCAAGAGATCTTATAGACATTATTAAATATCTCTATGGTATTCTGAAAGAGCGGTCTCCAACCTTTTTTGCATTAAATAGATTAAATGTCTGACAACTTTTAGTCCTCAATATATTTCACTTGCCTGTAAGGCTGGGTGTACACTGTGATTTTTTTTCCAGTCATGGCAGCTATATGCTACTCACACCATACGAGTGAATATCAGGGACAATCAGTTTACAGTTGACTGGTGTTCTTGCACTGTATGATGCAATGGTCAGTTGTGATTTGACTGCTCACACTGTCCAGATTTCCAGATGAGAAATGTTTTCTATTCTCAGAAGATTGACAAACGTAAATAAACAAGAATACCGTTGTGATCCACAGAGGAGGAGGAAGAAGAAGATGGTAGTGGGACATGCGTGGATGCTTACCGTTTCTCTTAGGCCTAATAGGAATAAATTCCGTGACAATGTATGCCATTCTGTAATCAGAAACGGAAAAGAAAAGGCAGCGGTGACAACTCGCATTGTTTTGGTCCGGCAGTTTTGCCATGCTGAAAAAATCATGGCAAGATGGCATAGTGTCGCTGGCCTTAAGTTTGGATGTTTTGAGGCATCATTGCCTTATTTGAAAGCTATAACCTTTCACAATAAATTCATATTTCATGTAAGGAACTGATGTAGGCACTTCTTCTGTCTCGTCACTGGCTATTTTACCCTGGGCAGAGAGACTTTCCAAAGATGTGATTCTTTCTGTTTATTTGTTGGTTTGAATCTAGCATTAATGTATTGTGTATTACTGGCCAGAGCAGATGTCTTTAGGAGGGGAGCATCTTGACATGGTATGTACTCTAAGTGTAAGTCATAGTCAGATGTTGCAGAGCTCACCTGCTATAGTTTGAAAATAAAACTTTGTTCAGACTCAGATAATAAATTAAATCAAAATAAAATTTTAAGTTGTGCATATTTTCTCTGTGGCCCAAAATCAATTGACCCACAATGTTGTCTGTAGCCTAGGATTTGGGGACCACAGTTTTTAAACATGCTACATCATGGGTCTCAAATTCAAACAAGTTGAGGGTCACCAACAAAACTATAAATTCACCGAAAGACGGCATCAGCTTTCAGTGTTAAATGCAAAAGAAAAAATTTAATAAAAATCTGTTTCCCTATAAATTCTGTGTAATACCACACTGAATCAGAAGGAGGCTGTGGATCAGGGTTTTGAGAACCATAGGATTTACCGTAAAATGTGGAGACCAAATCTATAAAATATTATTATAAATTCAACTTTCACATCAAAGTTGGGGCTCCAAAATATCGTTTCAAAGGCCGCACATGGCCCACGGGCCGCGTGTTTGAGACCCCTGTTTAAGATAATATATGTTGTTCTTAAATCATTGTTTGTATAAAACTATGTATCCACATCAGACCTGCGGAGAGAAAGAAAATTATTTTCACACATCGTTATTTATTTGCATCTTTTCATGTTTAGTTTCTTTATTTATTGCTGCCAACCTGGCCTCTCGTGCAGAGTGGACAGGTTCAGTGAATGGTGTGATGCATGACTACAAAACTTCCTGTCCAACCAAGAGGCCTTCGAGTTCAGTAAAGAAAAAAAAAAAATATTTCTCCTGATTTTTTACCCATCAATACACCTACCTGTTCAGGGACACAGCAGTGCGATGAGTGGAGTTCAGGCTGCTATGAACACAAAGCAACAGCCCCTGCAGCCTCCACCAGGACCTGCAATGTCAGGACCCTGCCAGGAGAAAGAAACAGAGAGAGAGTCAGACACAGAGGCAGAGGGAGAGACAGAGAGAGAGAGAGAGCAGAAAAATGAAGAATAATTACATCCACTGGGTAATGCGAGCACTATGCTTACAGGGCAGAGACAGAGACACAGGAGTGTCACCAGGATGAGCTGCAGGGCCACTGGGCATATTTAGTAAACCACACTCACAGACCTCCCACTGCACTGTGAAGCAACATTTGATGAAATGCTGCAGGTCATCATCTGGATACAGGCAATCATGTACACAGGGGGAACAAAACAATGCTGTTTTTGGCCGGTACACTGTGTACAGTATATAGCACTCTCTGCTCTGGAGCTGCAATGCATGCATGTGTGTTTTACGTGACAAGGAAAAACATGTGTATTTAATACTGTTCAAAGGGTCACATAAAAAAATGCTGAAAATGTAAATAAGGTTAGGGATTAAGTGGAGATTTAAGACACAACTGTAAACAACTGTTGCTTTTCTCTTTTCTCTTCACATCTTTACTCCTTCAGAAACATTTCTTTCTAATTATGAATTTCATCTTGGAGCACTGCTTCATACTCGGCCTGTTGTAGGATATGTTGTTTTTTTTTTTCATTATTATCATTTTGCAGGAGGACAATTAAATGAAGGGACAATTGTTAATAAACAACATGTTCGTCCATGTTTTGAGATCAGGATGAATCACCCCAGTCTTATAAAAAGTATGATGTAGGTTAAGTAAGTAGAAAAATGTTTTACATCAGGGGTGCCCACACTTTTTTTCGTCTTGTGAGCTACTTTTTAAATGACCAGGTTAAAAAAATCTAACTAGATTAAAAACTATAAATATATTTACCTACAGGTATATTAACTGGAAATCTTAGTCTATACATTATGTTATATATATGTTATACGATCTGACTCAATACCTATATGATTCTCACTTTAGCCCAGTCATTAGCACTTTAAATGTATTATTATTATTATTATTATTATTATTATTATTATTATTATTATTATTATTATTATTATTATTATTGTTGTTGTTGTTACAAATAGAATTATATATCTAGATTTTATTATTATTTTTTATGTTGTTGCTCTGGATCTACAAGCACTCCTTTGGAGATTTTTTAATGTTTTAAATTGATTTTTGTTTTGGTGGTTTCATTTTGTATAAAAATTTGTATTGCTTAAAAATAGAGCTTCCTGTAAAAAAAAATGGCTCAATTAGACTGCTGTTATCAATATTTATTTATTTATATATTTTCTGATAGTAAATGGAAACTCAATCTCAAAATGTATTTTTAGTTTTTACAAAGATCAGATTCCATAGGTCCCTAACTTCTGAAAGTTTGTCTTGGGTTTTACTCTGCTAGTTTACAGTAAACAAGGCATTTCTTTATTCTCCAGCTTTGATCAAACGCACTGCCGAATTAGAATTTAACATGGTCTAAAAACCTGTTATGATATTCTTTTCTCACTTTCATGAATCCAATCCAATTACCCAGAATTCTTGATATTGATGAAAGAAGATACCCATGTTATGTAAAAGAGGTTCCCACACAGCATTTTATCAAAGTTGTTTAAACATAAATCTAGGTTATCTGTAATGTTTTTGGCTGTCCTATATGGTATTTTGCTTTAGGCCCAAACCTAACATTTACAGTTTTGGGGGGGTTGCATTAATATGGGAACTGTGAGATCATCCATTTTCAACATGATAAAAAGTCGGTTGGGGGTGTGTATTCAAATCTACTTCAAATCCAAAATGTACTTCAAATCCATATTTGTGTTTGAATTTTTTTTGTTTGTTTTAAACATTTAAATAGTTCAGAATAAGAGTCTGTGAAATATGTCAATTGTATTGCGTTTTATATTTTGCATTAACTATATTGTAGTTAAGCTATTTAAATCAAATACTGTACGTTTAAATGTAATATTTAGAGTGGGGTATATAGTATGTGTTTTATAGTTGATTTTCTTTCGTGTAAAATGTATTTAAAATAAATAGAAAATATAAAAAAGTGGAGTGCTGACCTCTGAATGTACTCAACATTAAAGTTTCTGTCCTCATCTTCTCATTTAACATTTGTAGAAATAATTCCCTACAATAAATTGTGGAATGGATTGAATTTTTGGAATGAAATGGAATGATTTATTGTTCATCCCCCAAGGGGAAAACACACTTTTTACAGTAGCTCTATAAACAGTAAGATATAATAAGAATAATAGAAAAACAATATTAGAAAGAAAATATATCAATATATACACCAATAAAATAGTTATAAGAGGAAAAATGTAGATAATGTTATTAACAATGTAAGTACTAAAAATAAAATAATAACAATACAAATATGCATAAGTTGAGGTGTTTTTGGTTGTAGAGTCTGATTTCTGAGAGTATAATGAACCTGACGTATGACCTTTTAAGTTTGAACCTACTGATATAAATAAAATATAACTGTTGAGACAAATCAATCAAATTATTATTTTATTATATATGTTGAAATTAATAAATATAACTATATGCATAAAAGTGTGAACAAGAAAAAGCACATTACACAGTGCTGTTTGCACTACTTGTCATGTTGTTTATCGTAGCATAGCAAAGTCGGGTTTTTTTTCAAGCAGTTAGTCATGTCTGTTTAAATAACTGAAGTAAATTATTTTGTTTTCAACATTTTACAAACAAATATTCACAGCTCTATAAAAACGGTTGATAACCTAAGAAGAACTACGCACTTATACGAGCTGTCATTCGGAGGTCGCTGCTGCCGCTGCTGCATATACTAATAGAGTATGGCTGACATCTACTGTTCTTTTCTTTTCATTACAACCTAATTTCTGCCTACTCACAGTAGGTAGGCAGTAGCAAACGGTATAAATATGTAAATTGCAAATTCTAATTAAAAATGATACTAATAAGATATTAAATATTTATAAATATTTATGTTGTTATTATGGTTAAATCCGAATGTTACGTCCCCCTTTTTAAGACTTCCGGAGTGTCCTAACCGGAAGTTGTTTTCATTCCAGTCAGCTGACTTCCCAACACATGACCACAATAATACATTGTTTAACATTTAAGTCCACTTTTATTAATGTGTATCTCGTAATGTTTGTGTAGTTAAGTAGCTACTTTCATTTGCCAACTGGCCACGGGGTTTTTAACCTGGGTGTAGCGTTGATCTGTGCTAAACCTTTACCTTCTTAGCAGTTAGCTTGTTTGGAGAGCTGCTGTTCAGGAAACAAAGTCAATGGACAAAATCGTAAAAGGTAAGTCTAATAGATAAGAAAGACCGACATATCCACATATATCATTTATTTAATGCATATGTAAATAAGTGTGTTAAAAAAATAAGACGGATTTACAGCAAAACAGTTACCAGTTAGTAAACTGAACATACACCTGAGCTATGAAATCCCACTGTGTCTATTAAGAATGTGTATCGACACTTCATTGTGTTGTGCAGATGTGGGTGACATCCAGTCCCGGTTGCTACACCACAGACCCATCATCAATGCAGAGATCCGCTATTTTGTCAGAGAATTCGAGGTATTTGTTTCAACAATGCATACAATTCTGCACTGTATCTTTTCTTTTTACTTGTTACTATATAGCATATGCAAAGTATATAGGATCCAACGACAAAGTATTACCACAAATCATATACATAGATTTGTTTTGTTTTGTTTGTTTTACCATTAAAGGAGAAACGTGGATACAGAGAGAACCGACTCCTGGAGAATCTCAGTAAAATGGTCACTGAAGCAAATGATCAACTGGTGGCATTAGATATAGGCAGTGTGAATCAGGGTATGATCACTGACCTTATCAGAAGACGTAAGTTACCATTATTACTTTGACAAAGGTGCATGACGTAAGGCTAATTTGATTGGCTCAATTTTTATCATTTAATATATTTAATATTGATTATGGATGTCCGATATATCAGTCCACCGATAAATATCGGGTCGATATCGGCATAATTTTTAATATCGGAAAATATCAGTATCGTTTTTCCATCGATGTTCAAAATGCAATGCTGTTAAGAGCTGAATGAGCCTGGTTTATAATGTTAATCAATGTTTTTGGAAAGTGTTCTTGTTTACATTAAATGCTGCCACTTTTTGAAGTAGTGTGTTTATGTTTTACACAGTTATTTATAGAATGACTTTAGTTTGGTATCACACTAATATCGGTAAATGTTGTATAAGACATCCCTAATATTGATACTCATTTATTTTTATAGTTTCTAAATCTTATTTTTAATCTTATAATAAAACAGCAACTGTGTGTTGACAAAAAATGCTATAAATTTGTGGGGTTGTTTATTTTTTATTTACAGTAGAAGCCGCCAATCACATGGCAGAAAGAGTCCAGCAGAGGGAGCTAGAGGTGCAGCAGGTGAATCAAGTCGAACCTCTAACAAATGTGACGGATTATTTATTTTATGAAGCATAATAAGCACAACAACACTTGTTATCACACATAATGTTCATTAAACGTCTTGATGAACTCGATATATGTTTCAAGACAGACATTCCCTATAACCACCATCGTGTTTAGCATTTTTACGTTTAAATAAAAGAGTACTCAAGCGAAGATTTGGTGCTACTCTTGTTCTTGTGCAGAGCACCCAGCTGCAGGCTAATATCGAGCATTTGAAGGATGACTGGTCGGACTTCCTGAAGGAGCAGCAGAGACTCAAGGTGGAGGTGGATGAGGAGCACGTCAAGGCTGTGGGCCAACTCAGCACCCACTACAGTGAAAAGAAGATGAACTTAACCAAGTTTGCACCCCTGTGATTAAGACTTGCTGAATTGTCATCAGTCCACAAACTCTTGTTTTATGTATGAGCATCTGTCCTGCATGTGCTTTATAAATGTCTCGGCTGTGACTGATACAGCGGGTTGATGAGACCACATTCCGGCTGCACATGTTGGAACTCTAAGCAAGATGTGTGCGAGTAGCACAAGCTCACTCAGCTCTGCTGTCTCTATTAAGCTGATGGAATTGGTATGCCATATGAATTGGTCAAAGATGTCTGTAGTATGTCTTATTTTAAACAAGCCGTCAATGACAAGCGTGACATTTTCAGCAATTCAGAAATGCAATGATGTCTGCCTGAGGGGAGCAGATGATAAATATGTATCAAACTCCCAGGGCTGAAAGGAACTGTAGTGCTGTGGAAATTAACTCACGCAACACTTCTGAACACATCATCCTTCAGCGACTCTACTGTGTTGAGAACATTTAACTGCTGACATTAACGTCATGTTAGTGTTTATGAAGCTTGGAACGGCAGCAGCTGTTTTCTGTTTGTCTTGCCACCTCAGAACTGAACTTAATGAGTCACGTATCCAATAATTGTGTCGTTGGCCGAAGTGGAAAACACAGGCATAAATCTTGTTTTTGTTTAATTTCGTGCTTTCACTGACCTACATAATTCAGGTTTAGACATTTATATGAATGACAATCAAGAGCTTGCTTTCTGTGACGTTACATGTGCATATTTATAGTGATGTGTATTACTTAAACATGGATTCTTTGAACCAGATAAATAAACTAAAAGTTCAAAAATGTAATAATCCTTGTGTCTTGACCCTTTGGCTCTGACTCTCAGCCCTTTAAATCATGTCTTCTTGTTGTTTTTTGCTCCAAACAATGGTGGGATGTCGGACAGGTTAATGGATGGGTGGGCACGCCGAGCACATTCCTGGCATGGCTGAGAATGTGCTTTATCTCAGACAACTTAGGAGAGCAAACATTGTACACCCCCCACCACCCTTACTCTACCTAGCACACTGCTTTTTGACACTTAAACCGTGTAGCCTCACATTGTCATCTGAGACAGGATGCAAAGATTTCACCTCATCCATCAGCTTAAGCACAATATTTTGCCAGAAGCAAACAGTTAGAGCTAAACATTCCTAGGGAGTGGGAATGTAGTGCTGTATCAACCATGTCGCCAATGTGCCAGAGGAAAACTACGGCTGAGTGCAGGCACAAATACTGCATCAGATATTTAAAGGGCAAAATGTCCAATATAACTGTTGCACATCTGTTTCTGTGCATGTTTTACCTCCTGTGCCTCAGTGACTGGGTGCAGCTGTCCATCATGAAGACTGTCCCTCACCAACTAATGAGGAGTGACAAGATGGAAACGAGGCAGACCTGAGAGGCACCTTTTCATCCTTGTTTATTTTTGAGTACATGAAAGTTCACTTGAGTGTTAGTTATTCATGAGTGGAGAACCATGAGCTCAAGTGTTTGTTAAAGTTAACATTTCAAAGCAAAGGGTTTACATTGGCTGAAATAAAACTAGGAATTTCTGCATTATATCAGATTTTTTTATTGTTGTTATTTTAATGACATTTCATAAACAGGTCTGTAAATCACTTTCATGTTTGTTTGTATGAAGGTGAGCGTGGAGACACCTCACAGACTGAAGGGAACAAGGACTAATTAGATCTGCTTGGTGACAGCTGACATTTCCTGATTGCATCTCAACTAAACAAAGGATAATAAATCAGTCTGCTGCCCAAATTGGTAAAGTAAGGAGATGTTACCAAAGTTTGGGAAACAAATTGCAAATGTACTGTGATGTGGTTTATGTCAATATAATATAATTATGGAAGATAAGAAAATTATTTGTGGGATAAATCTGTGACTAAAAATAGATGGGGTCAAAGTGGTTACCGGATGCCAATAAGGCACCGTCCTGACACATAGCATTTCCAGTGGACTAACCACTGGAAAGTATGATTTGGGTGTCCCAGTAACGGATGAGCAGATGAATTAGTTAAATAATTAATAAAAATGACATAATTTTTTTTTAAGTATTGAGTGAGTTACTGACATCAATCTTTCCAGTTTAGTGGAAATGTCAAACTAAGGAATACATTTTAGATGCGTTTTAGTTTGCAAGACATAGAATTTGGTTCAATCCCTTTCAGTATTTTTGGTTGAGAAGAAAACAATGGCTGCAAAAGTTAAACTAGACTTGTTATAGATTTTATAGCCACAAAGCTGGGTGGTATTTAATAATCCCGGCCTCTGAGATTTCAATGTCTTTTGTGCATCATGACAGGTCCCTGCTACTCAAATACTGATGGGTGCAAAATGAAATACCTATGAACAAAAGGTCTGCGCATGGAAGTGATTATCCAGGCTTAACCAAACCACGGGGGAGTCAGATTGGTCATGGATGCTGGTTGTTAACAGGAAATATGAATTCTTTGGAAGAGGCAAAGATTCACCTAGTAAATTTCCAATTTGGAATAAAAGGCCAGCTCCATAGGCTGTATGGAGCCAGTAGACATTGTATGAATTGTGAAAAAGTGAAGTTGGGACACATGCTGCATCCTAATCCATTGGACTGGTAAGGTTCAAGAGAAGTGCAACAGAGAAAAAAAGACATATAATCCAAAAAGACACGGTACTTAGCATAAACACCATTTAGGGATTGTTATTTTTCTTTCCTTCTTAATTCACACTTATTGTTCAGTCTGTGGTGGTTTCCATTTTCCTGCTTTGATGAACAGATACAACCACACAATGCACACATAAGGTCCAAAACCCACAGTGTCCAGAAGTCCAGCTATGACAAGTATTTCCTCAGCTCGTCATGAAACAACATTAGCCACATAGCACAGAATGCAATCGACCAGAGCTCACATGGTCACATTGGAAAAGCCCACTTGACCCCAGCAGATGTTTCATAGACACAAACACACTCTTAAACGTGTTTGTTTTGTAACCGTCACTTGATACCCGACAATAAAAGATAACCCAGTTTAACCATTGAAAACCCACAAAGTTCAAGTCCTGTGGCTCTTATTTCAACACTAAAGAATGTCACTGGTTTGTTTGGATTGGGTTTTGAGAAGGAACTCCATTTTCCTCACAGATTAACTGGGTTGAAGTTCCATTCCAGCCGGTCGCATTGACTGTTGCAGGAACTGGTACAAATAAATGCTCAGGAGGGGACACATTCAATAAAAGCACCTCTGCTTCAGGGCCCCAGGACAACCTAGGGTTTTACTTTTTATTGTCTTCCTCCCCCATCTCTCTGAAATCAAGTGGGCTGCTGCATTTACTGCTACTGCTGTGTTTCAAAGCTAATGCCTTTACCTTACGGCCGACACAGGAAGACTCTGAGGGAGTAAGAACTCCAGAGTTGAGTATGTGACTCAACATCACTGATGTCTGCATTAAGCCAAGGGTGTCGTGACATCTTGTAGACACTCAGTCGTTGGAGTTGCAAACCCATTTTCCTCATTGAAGTCGTTCTGATTCTAATTCAACTGTTTACAGGAGATGCTAATCATCACGTCTGGTGTTTACAAAAGCTCGTTCCGAACGGGAACAGCTGTGTGTCACAGCCTGATGTGATGAATATGTCACAAATTCGTCTCTCACAACAGCCAGATTGTCTAATCTCTTTGGCCTGAGTTCCACCAGCTCCATGGAGACCAATGTTTCATCTGTTTGCAACAGTAGTTGCTGTCAACCAAAGTAGGTTACACTGGAAAACAGTGAATATAGTACACAGTGCTGGAAGCACTGGGAGCATATAGTCCAAAAAGAAAACCTCATCCAAAGGTTAACCCAATATATTAGATCCACACTCACTAAATGTAAAAGATAATTAAGAGGAATTTTTTACTGGGTTTTTTATTGGTTTGTGAGTCTTAAATAGAGATGTGCCATTCTATCTATCTATCTATCTATCTATCTATCTATCTATCTATCTATCTATCTATCTATGTCTCTTTTTATCTATGAAATTATACCTTTTAATTATTTTCATTTGTTTTCCACAGGACAAAAAAACAAAATATATGTAAGCAGTTTATGCAGGACCAATAGGGGTTCTGATCGGGGTTTTAGGGCCAGAGTCTATCACATTATGACGAGAAAAAAAACTGGAAATGAAAGCACACGAAGGCTAACATCGAGCCAATAATGTACTTCATACTAAAAATTATATTGTTCATTTAGGATTTTATGTTATCTTTGCTCATTTTTCAATAGAAAATCGGTCATTGAGCGATTAACTCA
>JAFBJS010014153.1:0-171284 GCA_016785265.1 Paraplagusia blochii
TCAACGTCTCCTGCAATGACAGAGAGACGTTTTCTTTTTAATCCTAACCCTAACCCCTAACCCTAACCCAACCCTAACCTTTTTAATTTTTAAGCCTAACCCTAACCTCTTCTGATTTTTAACCTAATTATAGTCCTCCTCATTTTAACATTTTTAATTTCAAGATTTTAACTGTATTATATTTACATTTTATCTTAATATTGTATCAAATATATTTTCTATGTGGTTGGGATGTTATTCATATCTTAACCTTTTAATAAATACGTTTACTTTCTTTGTTTGGTCTTTTGGCCAAAATCAGGCACACCTGGTGGATATGAGGATTGATGGGTGTGGTCAAGTCCTCATCCAATCACAGACCTATGTACTTCAAAATGGCGGGAAAACTCCCTATATAAGAGGATTTGCCCACACCACCTCTCATTTGCTTCCTGACTCTCACACTGAACGTACAGACCTGATGAAGACCCATATTGGTCGAAACGTTGTCTTTTAAATGCGTGCTTTTAATTGTTTTTAGTTGCGCTTTTAAGGGATATTTTTATTTTTGGGATTTTAAGCCTTTTTATTTTTTTCATCTCAACATTAATAACCCCCTTTAATTTATTATAACCACTTTCTTCTTTTATTCTAACTTTTCCCTTTCTCATGTTCTTTGTTGAATTTGGTTTATGATTCCCCTTTTAATTTTAACTTACAGATTCTTATAAATTCATTTAATTAAAATAAATAATATGATTTGGAGGACGTGTGTGTGTATTTTTACAAGATTTTAATTCATTATGAAACCCATTCTGTGTGTTGATTACCTTTTATAGACAAATGATCTTTTGACACCTGAATGGGACAGGATCAGGCACACTTGGGGGACGGTTTGGAGGATTGGCCTGGGAATAGCCAACAATCTGGTCACCATGCACCATCATGGGGCGGGGAATAGAGAGTACAAGAGGAACTCCTTCAGCAATCACCTCTCATTTGTTCTCTGAACCTTCAATAGAAAACATGAGCTCTTTTTAATCGACCTGAAGAAGACCTAAACGGTCGAAACGTTGTCGCTGTCGCTTTTAATTCCTTTTAAATGATTTTAACTTTGCTTTTATAAACACTTTTAATTGTGTTTCTAGTTGATTTTATTTTCGGTTTTATACCTCTTTTATATTCATTTTTCTTTGGATGTCTATTTTAGTACTTACCTGAGTCCCACGAGGACTTTGAAAAGGGGATAAAACATTACCTTTAAACAAACTATTACCATATACTTAACAATTTCAATGTCGCCAAATTGCGGAGTGCGTCACTCAGGCAGACGACGTGCACACAATGCCATGGGTGGGGGACATTATTCTGGGGTGGAGTGGGCATTAACGTCTCCTGTAAGGACAGAGAGACGTTTCCTTTTTAATCCTAACCCTCTAACCCCTAACCCTTTTTTCCAATATTACCTTTATTGTTGGATAGACCTACCTTTTTGATTCTTTATAAAGACTTCAAAAGAACTATTTTGCAAGTGTCTTTATTGAAGAAGGAACAGCAGCATGGACGGACAGTGGACAGAGGTCAGGTATGGACGCCGTCGTCGTAAAGAAAAACCAAGCCAGCTGTGGGATCACATTACACATATCTAACCCTAACGTTTGCAGGTTTTGTTGAATCATGTTACCCTGAAGAAGACCTCGCAGGGTCGAAACGTCGGCTACAACACGTTTTTTTCATTTGTTAAAACATTTGACGTGTTTATTGTTCGTTGTTTTTGAAGTGTTGTATTTCGGTTTTTGCATTCATTTTGTTCTGGACATTTTTTTATATATAAAAACATTCAAAACCAAACAAAATTGGAACTTTGAAATTTTTTTTCCAATAATACACTGGAAATACCCACGGACAATATGTGGCCTCAAGAAGATGGCTGGACCATGGTTCGCAGAGGTAAGCGAAACCGTGCTTACATATACAGTCACAAGGACCAAAATGGACATTTCCAGACAGAGCCATGGGCCTGGGATCCGCAGGAGCGTTTCTTCTGGGAGGAGAACTCCAGAGTGGTGAGTGCAGTTCGACCTTCGTCCAGAAGATGGAGGCAGAACCCCTCTTTCAACCCTAACCCTAACCCCAACCCCAAACCTAACCCTAAAACAATTTACTCAAACTAAAAAGTTAAAATTTTAGAATCTCTTTGGCAAACAAAAGACAAACTTGCAAGGTATGGATACTCCAAGAGAGAGGAGGTTTTATGTCCTACCGAAAATTCACAAGGACCCACAATCCTGGACAGTCCCATTTGAGATACCCCCTGGTTGTCCTATTGTTTCAGACTGTAATAGTGAGACATATAGAACAGCTGAATATATTGACCATTTTATTAACCCATTGTCCATGGGACATCCTTCTTATTTGAGGGATACTTACCATTTCTTAGAAAAAGTAAAACAACTTGATCTTCCACCGTCTTTCTGTTACTTTTCAATGGATGTTGAAAACCTTTACACAAATATTGATACTCTGATGGGTTTATCAGCAATCCAGAGTATATTTTCACTGAATCCAGATCGTAAAAGACCAGATCAAGAACTTCTGGAATTACTAGAAATTAATTTAAACAGAAATGATTTTACTTTTAACTCTAAATTTTACTTACAAATAAAAGGGACAGCTATGGGCAAGAAGTTTTCACCTGAGTATGCCAATATTTTCATGGCGAATTGGGAAAAGAAGGCGTTGGAAAAATGCCCCAAAAAAACCCTTGTACTATTACGGGTATCTGGACACACTTACGAGAAGATTTTGTGGTCTTTGCGAATATCCTTAATACACACGATAACTCAATTAAAGTGAAATATACATTGAAGGAGGACACAATTAATTTTTTAGACGTCACAGTTTTTAACTGTGACGTCACAGAGTCAGAGGGCCATAGGCAGACCTGGGGTGATGTTGATTTGGAGATGGACGGTCCTACACTGTCCTTTGGGCAGGTGGTGGCCTAATGGTTAAGGAAGCAGACCTGCGGATCACTTCCCTGACCTGACCCCCCCCCATCCTGGATTGTGGCTCTCTGAATCAAGGGGAGCTGAACCCCAGCCAACACTAATCTGCTAGGTTGTCCACCTCCCCTAAACCAATCTTCATCAACCATATTAAAGAACTTGGATTTAAGCTTTAATGTTCACGAACACTTTTGACCCCTGCACTTACCCTGCCTTGAGTTTCTACCACAAACCATGTGGCTGTTTAGCTCAGTGGTAGTAACACATACTTAGAGATCTGTGAGCGCAAGTTCAAAACCAGTCTGGGGTAAGGGTTTGGAGTTAAAGCCATGCTCACAGATCTCTAAGACTGTGTCACAACCAATGAGATAAACAACCACACACACCCAACCATCATATAGTGATGGTAAGATGAAGCCTCATGAGGCATCAACCACTTGGGTTGGTCCAGACAATTGCAATCAAATGATTGCAGGGACAGGGATCACTTGCAGGGATTGCAGGGACAGACACATCACGAAAGAATAGTCAATGACACCAGAAGATGACGCCCTCAAAAACACAGTCTGTTATATCAAATTCAAGGAGCACAACATTAATCAACTGACATAACCCTAACCCCCCAATTTTTCTCAATAATCCTCATAATTTCATGTTTTAATAATATAAATTAAATTAAATAAATTACACAAACCAAGAACTTAATACAAGAGTCCGTTAACATGTTCATTGCTCTAATACTAATGGAATGGTTTATTGGTCATCCCCCGAGGTTAACACTTTTAACTGTAGCTCCAAAAAATAATAATTGCAAGAGAGAAAAAAAATTAATAAATAAATATATACATACATACATACATATACACACCAAAAGAATAGGGAAAAAGGGCATTAGGGTTAGGGCCAGGGAGGGGGTTTAGGGTTAGAGTTAGGGTTAGGAAAAAGCCATCTTCCTGTCACTGCAGGCGACGATAATACACTCTCCTCCCCAGTGGAAACCCAACCATAAGCCGCAGCATGTGCACATCGTTGGCTAGAGGAATGTGTTGTATGATATGGAGCCATTGACAGCTAGGTATGAAACATATTCAATTGTTGGTGAGGTTTTTTTATATGTTTTAATACGTGCTTTCATTTGATTTTATATGACTCGGATATCCTATTTAAAGGGGATAAAAAAAAAAAAAAACCAAACTTTTTTTTTTAATAACATTATTGTGATATCACTTTAGCTGATGTGCAGACAATGCCACATATGGTGACATTATTCTGGGGTGGAGTGGGCATTAACGTCTCCTAGAATGATGTTTCTTTTTTAACCTTAACCCTTCGCGACCCAGGCAGAATCCATTTAATGTGTTTTTAACTTTTTAATCCATAATCAAATCATATTTATATTTTTCATTGTGGTACAATGGGGTTGGGGGCTGAAGGTTGGGTGGAGAGTGCCTTTACTGTTCCCTCCTTCAGGGAGGGGGCAGTTTCTTTTACAAACCTAACCCTAACCCATTTTGCTTTCCAACATTCGAGCCTAGCACACAGACCTGAAGAAGACACAAGAGGTTGAAACGTTGTATTTTTTTAAATGATTTTAACTTTTCTTTTAATATGTGCTTTTAATTGATTTTATTTTCGGTCTTAGATCTCTTCTTTTGGAGTTATTTTCTTTTTGATGTTCATTTTTAATACTTACGAGTCCCACAATGACTCTGCAATGTGGAGACATTGAAATAGGTAAGTATACGACAATAGCCTTTTTTTAAAAATGTTTATCCCCTTTCCAGAGTGCGTCACTCAGGCAGACGACGTGCACGCAATGCCACATATGGTGGACATTATTCTGGGGTGGAGTGAGCATCAACGTCTCCTGTAATGACAGGAAGACGTTTCTTTTTTAATCCTAACCTTTCAACCTTGACACCGAGCACAAAGACCTGAAGAAGACCTAAAGTGGTTGAAACGATGTCTGTCTTCTAAGTGTTTGTTATATGTTTAACTCACCCCCCCCCTACTTTTTAAATAAACTTAATATATCTACGTCACACTTACAATGAATGCGTATTGGAAGGCAGTTTCAGCTCCTGGCCAACGACCCTAACACTTAATGCGAGAAACTTACCTAGGGTGGAGAGAGCATGGCCACCTCCTAAACAGAGGCGTATTTTTCCTAAACCTAACCCGCCACCAACATGCGGATCAGTGGGGGGGTCCAGAGAAGAACTAGGGGGATGGACAGTGCTTATTCTGCCCTTTTCCAGAGGGGGTGGAAGCCTAATCATAATCCTAACACTAACCCACCGCCAATATCCAGATCAGTGGAGGGTCCACTGACTTCTTTATATTCGTTTTATTATTTGCTATCTTTTATTAATTATTACATATTTTAACTCCCTTCAACTTGACGTGTTTATTGTTTTTGAAGAATTTTATTTCAGTTTTTGTCTTCAATCACTGGATGGCCCATTTAAACTGTCAGACCCCCAAAGTCTGAACTGGAAGGGGGTTGAAGAACCGCGATCCTTCCAAGACCGTGAAGTAGTGGTCTTGAGTAGGACTTTCACCCCCACAAGGCCTTAATTGGACCTCTTGAATAGGATTGTTTTTGTACCAACACTGGACTTGAACAAGGGTCAAAAAAGGTCAATGGAAGGTTGACTTACCATCGGAAAATTAAATTGACAGGCTACTTTGGGAAAGAGTTCTGACAGGTCAGAAGAGACCTTTTGAGGGCCCCTCAGGTTGGACTCTGCCAATTGGAATTTACCAAAAGAAATTGCAACCTTGGTCAAGGAAGACGCAAAAAAACTGAAATTGCACTACAGGCCTGTTCAGGAGGCCTACAATCTGTCATTGGCTGAAGTGAAGGCCTTGAGAGAAACAGGGTTAGAGAGAAACCCAACCCAGACCCTAATTCTAATCTAGTGTTAGAATACCAAGATAGAAACTGTATCTCAGAGGAACATGTCTGGACATATCCCGAGGGGGCGGAGCTTCGCCTGTATATAAGCTGCTGTAACCAAGAAGAGAAAAGGAAACCACAACTTTGTATCAACCTTGTTAGATGTGCCTGCTGCCTGAGAAAGACATAATAGTGTCGAAACGTCGTGTTACAGGCACAAATTCTGTTTGTTTTACAATTTTTTTGTTCGAAATATTTTTCTCTTTATATATGTGAAAATAAAAACCCTACAATTTGTCTTAATGGATTACAGGGACTGGAAACCTCATTTTAATCCAAACCCAAACACACTCCCACTCCTACGGGAGAGGGGATCAGTTCCCCTATCCTAACCCCAAGTTCATAAAATGCCATGTCCAGAAGATAAAGACTACTGTATCCCATATAGAGGAACATGTCCAGACATATCCCTCAAGGGGGTGGAGCCTAGAAACTATATAAGCTTCTGACCACCACTGTGTAACCACAAACTTTTTGAAAGTGCCTACCTGAAGAAGACTGTATTTCACTGAGACGTCATTTTACAGGCACGAGTTCTGTTTGATTGTTCTACAAAGACCAGGGAACGCCTTGGGTTCCCCCCAGACGAGCTTGAGGAAGTGTCTAGGGAGAGGGAAGTTTGGGTGTCCCTTCTCCGAATGTTGCCCCCGCGACCCGGCTCAGGATAAGCGAATGAAGATGGATGGATTTCTCTCTTTATATATAAAAACAAAAAGGCAATTTTTGTCTTAATTTCTTAATGGACTATGGAGACTGGACAGTTGTCCATTGGGGCTAGAAACCTCATTTTAACCCTAACCACGCCCCCGCTCCTACGGGAGAGGGGATCAGTTCCACTATCCTAACCCTAACTCGGTGACAATACCAGAATAATAGTTAAAAAAAAAAAAAAAAAAAAAAAAAAAAGCAGATAAGAGTTGTAATTTTGGACAGGGATGGAGAGTTCCTCCATCTTCTGTCACAACACCTGTTCAGGAAACCCAAATCTTGTAGACTTTAATTAATTAAAGCCAAAGTAACACCTGTAGGGTATATAAAGGGGAGAGCAGTACAGGGGTATTCCTCTATCCTCCAACCAGCACTGGTGGAGGTACTGGAACAGAGACCTGGACGAATTTGCAACCCATGTGTTCTTACACAGGTAGAAATGGAAATTGCACCTTTTGAGGACAAGGACAACCACTCCTAATGTTTTAGTATTGACCTCCTTTTAGGACAAAATCTCCATAGATTATTTAAGTACGTACACTAGACAGTACTTCTACTCAACCAACAGGACAAATATCACAACACATATGGTAAACGGCAGTAAAAGTATTCAAAGTCACAGTGTCCATCTATAAGCAGAGGAGATCCTTTCCCTCCGTCAAACAGGGAGAGAATGAGAAAAGGATTCAGCGCTGCACCTTATATAGGCTCACCCTGGCCCCGCCCCCTTTGGTAAGTTTTTTTTTCTTCACTCTGTCTTGTCTTTCTGATTTCTGCAGGATGAACTCAAACCACTTACAACTTTGTTGAATAAGAATAAACAGAAATTAGAGTTAAGGAAGGGAGGGACGGGGGGTTGTTGGGATAAGGATTGCAGGGCGGTATGGGAGGGTGGGGGTAACTGGTTAGAAAGGGGGATTAGGTTCAGGGAGGGGTAACCCTAACCAGTGGAAAACCAACCATAAGCTGCAGCGTGTGCACGTCATCGGCTAGAGGAATGTGTTGTATGATATGGAGCTGGATGCTAGGTATTCAATTATTTTCTTCTTTTGATGGTTAGTCAGGGTTAGTTAATACGGGATCGAATCCTGAATAACCTACTTCAGTATTCGATTCCGAAATGAAAACGGTGTTAGATGTACAAGACAGGGGAAATTTGATTTGTTTAGAAACAAGAGTTTCTCAACTGTTTAGTTTCAAACTTTTTTTTTTTTTTCCCCCCTCCCTGTTCTAATCCCGCCAAACTATCTCCAAAATATACACTATCCAAACTCTCAGCCTCGGTGGTTAATATAGCCGTAAAGCTTTGCGGCTAAATTTGGACCATTTCCCGAAGGAAATTTTCTGCCCCCATTTTCAGGAAGGGGGCAGACCCTTGTACAAACCTAAGCCCAACCCCAACCTGCAGAATGGTTTCAAATGGAGAGAAGCGACCACATGGACAAACAGTGCTTGTTTTGCCCTATTCCAGAAGGATTGAAGACCCCATCATCATCATCCAAACCTAAACCTCAATACCTGATCATGGCTTAATGCCCTCTCCACCATGAGTGGAGATCTAACATCAACCCCTGTGCATGGGTGTTGTTATTCAGGAGCTGAAGGTGCATTCCAATAGTAATCAGTAAGTATGGCAATCATTTGAGTGCTCGTTTTGGTTAGAATTTGGTAAGAATCCTCTTCAAATGAAAATAACACTTTAACAAATGTTCTTATTCAACCAAAAATAAGAAAGTCATTCAAAAGCACATGTTTAAAAAAACCCCAAAAAAGAAATATAAAAAAAAAAAAACAACCCCCATTTCAACAGTTTTAAGTCTTCATCAGGTCTGTGTTCTCTCTTAGAAGGTCTGAGAACAACTAGTAGACAGGTCCTCTTTTATACCTACAAGTCCTGCCCTTTGGTGGTGGATGGCCATCCAATTGGATAATGGATAAGCCACTCCCCTCTACCCCAGGTGTGCCTGATCTTGGTCTATTACACTGGACAAGGTGTGAAATAAAAAACAAAATAACCCATGCTAACCGCGAAAAATTAGTTTGGATAATGGGAATGGTTAGGTTTAGGGGAAATTCTAAGAGTTAGGGTTAGGGAGTGGTTCAGAAATTCACTCACAATTGGTTTCTATGTGTTGTTTTTCATATTTGAACCATATGGTTCTTTGTCCCGAACATATAAATCAATTTCCAACGAGTTAGATTTAAGCTTCCAAACGTACCTTAAATAACAGTCTACATAAATAACAACAAAACACAATTAGTGGAATTTGTTGAAAAAACCTGTGCAATTTAGGGTTATGGTTAGGTTTTGTTTAAAAAAAGTGATACTGGAAAATGGGCCATTATTTTATATACATATATTATATGTATATACATATACATGTTTTATTCCACTCCTAAAAAGTAGACAAACAATTGAATAATTTTAGCCCTAGCTTTTAGCCCCTATTAAATTCTTTATTAAAAAATAGTTCATCTTAATATTTGCTCCAAACATTTGGTTAAGACACTCTCACCACACACACACGCATTATGTTTGTAATAATAATACACATATTGTGCTAAGAAAATGGCAATTAAAAAAAAACAGACAACAGATTTAAAAAAAAATTTAATCTCCAGTGTATTTTCTGGCTCGTGCTAACTTGGTCCAAAGAATCAACTAGAGCCAGCTTAAACTTCCACTTCACTCTATACCACATTTACTCATCATAAAGAGATTAAACTTTAAAACATATTCACACTCACAAGCACCTGTCTTGCATTTCTGTACTACATATTATTAGAGAGACAAAGAAATCCATGGGAAATAAATGTGTGCAAATCATAGTCCGATAAAAGTTAAAACAAAAAATCAAAATTAAGTTGTCTCTTTTAGGTATTTCATTATATGTTTTCATTGCTGCTTTAACCTAACCAATTATGGGAGCTATCTTTGTTGGCTTCCAACATAAATGTAACACAAAGTTTGCTAATTATTAATATAATTTGCGGTGTTGACATTTCCCCATGTCATAAACTAAAAAAGAGAGAAATGTCAAAGGCAGCTCTTGTTGGCTGAGATTAGAAAGCTTTTTAAATATTTTGCCTGCATGTAATCATAAACATGTGTAATATTTGAACCATGGTAATGTCTGACAGGTGTGTTTCTACATGGCACAGGAACCACTTTCATCTAAGTTCAATATGTGCATACAACAAAAGCTCCCCTTCTACCATAATGATTCCTGGTGCAAATAAAAGTAAAAACACAGCTGGTGACTTGAGAATATTATCTACCTTCAGTAAATAATACAGTGGTGCAACAGCTTTCAAACGCCTCAGACCTCGACCAAATTTTTTGAGAAAAAGGTGCCTCCACCTTCGACCGAATTCCAGCTTTGGACCAGCCCGAGTCAAGCCGAGAGAGCCGCCCTCGGGTGAGTCAAGCCCAATCGCGTACGTTCTTTCACGTTCAGAATTTAACTCAATTCAATTCAAGATACTCGATGAAAGCTCGAAAGCTGAGGCACCACTGTACTTATTTTTACCTTTGGTAAATAATACTTATTGTACCCCCCCTCCTCCAACTGAGTCCCAGGACAGAGCTCCTACACCCCAAGTAAGGTTCTGCATCCATGTTGAAAAACTACACATAATCAAACAAAGGAAAAAGAAAAAAAAAACGTTATAACAACCGTATGAATCAACAACCACTGACAATAAAGTGGAAACTCTTTTTTTCAAAAAATAGATATATTGTACAATTCTGCCCCCTTTCATATACACACACACACACACACCCTAATGTCAGTCACACTGTACCATTACCATGAGTGCATCACATAGCAGTCATATTCCCATATCAATTTCTTTCCAGATGGAGCCGATCATTGAGTCTGGGATCGGTTGCCTCTGTTTTCCATTCAGTCATTTCCTGTTTAGAGCCCAGCTCCAGGTTCTGCTTGAGGATCCTGTTGAGAAACCCTACGTAGCAGGAGAAGAGAGGTTCGGCACCAAGGGGGTGGCAGGGACATAAAACCACTGCCTCAGCACTGCTCCGATTCAATGAAGCCGTCCTTCTCCTGGCCCACGGGCTCTACTTCAGCATAGGCGGGATGACCTGAGCCCCGACGGAACTTCATCGCTGGCCACTTGCTCGGACGTCTCTGTGAAGATGGAGGTCATCCATGAAACCACTTGAGATACTTAATTTGACTTTCTTATTAGCAGTCTCCTCTCTAAACTCTTCTAATCCTCCAGTAATCTCTCTATTAGGCTTCATTTCTGCCAAGAAAGTTAGGGGCTTAAACTTGATCCTTAATAACTGTATAATGAAAGACTTGTGACTAAACATTGCTGCAGTTTAATATCAAAGACATATTTAACTGGATTTATCCATTTACTTTTTATTCAGTGACTATGAGTTTGTTCAGGCATTAACCTACCTATCCTCTGGTGCAGGGTAATGCCTTTCAACTAGTTTTAACCCCAAACCCCTTGACAACATCAAGTTAGAAAGAAAAAAAGATCTGATCCTCCAACTAAACATTTTGAAAGTAGAAACCTCAATAAGGAAGAGGCTGGCAGCTGAAGTGGGGTGATGGTAGATGTACACGCTGACCAGGACACCAGCCATTGTGAGCAGCGCCATCATCAGGATCCCCAGGATCAGACCAGTGTGGGGGGGCTGAGTCCCAGGCATTCTGCCCACTGCATCAGCTGGCATTACTAAATAAAAATCAAAGAGAGAGTTTATTTTACTTTACATTTACTCAACTTCATGCTTAATGGCCTTCTGTACTGGCCTGAAGTCTGTGGTAAGCTGTTATTAAACCAATATCCCCAAGAAAGAGGATCAGAAAGACCCATCCAAGTCCCCTTCGTCCCCTGAAGGCACAACAACAAAGGTGGATGCTACAGTAAATGTCCGTGGTCTGGAGTTCTTGTGGATAAGAAAACTGTAACTCATAATGACTCCTAGGAGCTGGTCATGCAAGAGTTTGGGGGGTTGTGATGTTGCTCTACAGTGCCGCCTGGTGCAGCCCTTGATTTTATTGGCCATGTGGTTAGTGTCTCAGTTCAGAGCGGCCATCTTGTCTGTTTCCCTTTGTCAGTGTGTTTCTAAAATCAAATCCATTGCCATCCGTGGCTGTTGAGCCTTTCAGAAGCTTTGATTGTAAGTTTCTGTTATATATCATATTTGAACCATTCAAGGGTTTGAATATTATGATGGTTTATTTCATATTTGGTGAGATTTATAAGTTGATGTTAAAATGAATGCTTTCTCTGGTTGTGGCATAGTCACTGGTTTATAACTCGTTTTTCATCTACACTTTTGTGTGATTGTCTCACTAGAGTGATTGTTCCTGGCATTGAGTGACAAAGATCAGTAAACTGACTTCATCTTACTACACACCTGAGTCATCTTTCAACTTTCTAGCAACAAAGTGTTTCGCTATCTGTCACTCCATGAAGACATGCATGTAGGGGACAATAGGGGACAGAATACTAAACAACATGGAATGGACTCATTGAAACGACAACAAAGCAGCTCTTTCTCAAAGAGTCGAA
This sequence comes from Paraplagusia blochii, assembly GCA_016785265.1. Lineage (NCBI taxonomy): Eukaryota > Metazoa > Chordata > Actinopteri > Pleuronectiformes > Cynoglossidae > Paraplagusia > Paraplagusia blochii. Next base: position 12,208 of record JAFBJS010014153.1, read on the forward strand.
GTTAAATACGGTAAAGAACAGCCACGAGCAAAAGAGATCAGACAAAAATCATGTCCTGGATAACTAACCGACGCTGACCGACGTGTTGAGTTTCTTCTTATAGAATGCATTTAGTCGGCATCACACTGATTCATAAATAAGCTGCATATATTGGTATTGGTTAATATCGGTATCAGAAATTGTTTTGAGGTGTTTGAGCAATATTGGCAAAAGTTAATATCAGACATCCCCAAAAGAAACCCAAATTATACTACATGTACACAAACACATCATTAGTTGCTTATTCTGGGCACTATTCTAATTCTATGCAATTTATTGAGCTAAATTCGACTTTTCTGAGAATTTTGAATATATTTCTCAAAATCTCAGTCTTATTGTCAGCTAGCCTATGTATAGTTTTGAGGTCTTCTGCTGTTTTTGTTAGTGGGACAGACACAGAAACACGCCTACCTTGGTTTTCCCTGAGATGGAGAGCAATCTTTGTGTCATCTAGGTAAAGAAAACAAAGAAAAAGACATAATTTTTTTTTTCTCTCTTAATACAACAAAAACATACAGAATATCAATCTCCCTCTAGTGCATGTCTGAGTGAGGTGAGGGTCTTCTTTTCAATACTTCAATATATGTTTACTCTATTAATGGGTAAAAATATTCAGTGTTTGTTATAAATGTGTGGTTGTTGTATAGTTTCCATTGTTTTGGTGGAGAATGCGTTTGCTTTTTTTTCCCTGTCCAGTGGTTGATAGTGAGGCCGAGTTTGAGAAGCTGACACGCCGTCACGCTAACAAACTCTTGTCCTGTTGAGGAGGTTGGTTTTCGCTGTTGGTGTGAAGTCAGCTTCTCCAATAAGTCTCTTCCTGGAGAGCACAGATAAAGTAGTAGCATTGGTGGAACCTGGTGTGGATATGAATAAGAATGAAAAGTGGATTTTCCTAAACCCACAAAACCCAGATCTGCAGAGACAGTCTTCAGAGGGTTCAATTACCACCAAGCTGCAGGAGAGCGGTCATCACACTGCTGCTCAAAAAAAGGGGACTTGAAAGAGCTGATGAACTGGAGGTCAGTCTCCCAGTTGTGTACAAGATCCTGTCCAAAGTCCAGGCTTCCAGACTGAGGGAGGTGATGGGTTCCGTAACCACCAAGACCAGACCTACTGTGTGCCTCGCAGGCTTATAAATGAAAATGTCCCTCTAACTGTAGATGTTTTGAAAGTCTCTGGCCTATTGGCTGTTGACACTGGTCCGATTTCAATAGACCTGGAACAGGCGTTTGACCAGGTAGAACACCAGAATTCATGGGACACCTTAGATGCCTTTAGGTCCAAGCCTGTGTTCATAGCCATGATCAAGGTTGTTTAGGTGTCATTACGAGTGTTATTAGAATTAACGGAGGTCTATGTGCTCCTTATAGTATTCAGAGGGGGGGGTCCAACAGGGCTGTGCTCTGTCTGGCATGTCGTCCTCTCTGGCAATAGACCCACAAACCACTACTCCACAAACTCAGTGCGCTGCAGGACTGTGTACCCTGGGTGGTGCTGGCTGGTCCCCGGATGGACAACAGTGAACGTCAGGGATCATTTGACAACTACTGATCCACTGTAGCACAAAACCCTACTGACGGACTAAAGTGACGTTTCACCGGCTCCCAACTGCACTGATCCATTTCCTGTCCTGAGATTTTAATTAATGTTGAGTTCATCTGTGAATGTTTCCAATTAAGCCAAATGAAAGGACCTACAAACTGATAAGAGTTGACCCTCCATGGAAGACTGATTTTGGACCAATGCTGTTTTTAAGACAGAATGGAGGTCTTCATATAAACCTCCTCTGGGAGAACAACAGTAGAGAATTCTTCAAGGGAGCGTTGCCTTAAACATTTGTTCTATCTGTGTTTAACAGCACTTTGAGGGACATATGTCCATTTTGCTCCCGTTTGGAAACCGTCCCACGGTTTCTATGAATGCATGAAACTCACTTAAATGTTTGACTGGTTAACTGCTCTATTTATAATAAACAATAAAGTTTTCACCAAGCAGATTTTTATTGTAGGGTTTAAGTATTCGCAGAAACAGAAGAACAAATGGCTGCTAATTAATTTTATTTTGGGGCAAGCAAAAATGGCAAATCTGACGACCAGAAACTTTTAAACAAAGCTGGTGTTTCAAAAATATGCTGTATTTCTCTTCTTTGGTAACTATCTAAAAATAGAATTGTTTTAAAAATCAAAGTCTCTCTCTATCTATCTATATATATATATATGTAAACATATAAACATGTTGAAAATACTACCAAAAACAAATGAACAGCTGCAATGAACTGTTGAAAAATAAAGGGAATATTCATGAAGTACAAATGTGATTAAATACTTTGAAAACATCACCTTGAGGCACGAACATTAAGTTCATTCAAATGTAAGAGCAAATATTGAATAGTAAAGTCTCAGCTCACTCCCTGAAAACAAACACAACCTTTGTTACATGTTTTTCTGATCTTTGGGACGTTTTAATATCAACTCTGTAAACACTAACAGCTTCAATCTTCCTCTACTTCTTCTAGGTTTAGGGCATTCATTCAACATCTTGAGGGAACTCTGAAGCCTTCAAGCTCTACCTTCAGTGGGGGCACTGGTGGGGGGGTCTGCAGTGGCAGGTGCCTCCCTTTCCTCTGTTATGTCTCTGCTCCTGGGTGATGTTTTGGCAACAGTGGTGGTAGTGAATGGGTAGACGTGTGATGTGGTGTTGGTGATGTCACACAGCCTGTCCTTGGTCTGAAAGATAACAACAAGACTTGTGGACAATTTTCGCCAACAACGTCCTGTCTTTTTTTATTCTTTTATTTACCTCATCTAGGCAGTTGTTGTCCACCCAGTCCTGACGATGACGGTCGAAACCACTGGAGCACCTGAGGGCAGAAGATGACACCTTCATCAAGACCCTGGGCCACACCAGCAGTTCCCCTTGAAAGGCCAGTTGGAACTGAGACCCTGAGACACTCAGTTGGAACTGAGACCCTTTCAGATTTTTAGCTCCTTGTGTTGCTGCAGTTGATTTATATTTTGTATTAAATTTGCCTTGCAAAAAATCTGCCTCCACTTTCGATCGAATTTCAGCTTTTGACCGGCACGAGAGAGCATTCGAGTCAAGCCAAACCGCGTGCATTCTTTTTCGTTCAGAATTCAACTCAATTAAATTCAAGTTACTAGATGAAGAGGGAAAATTGCTGCTTATCTTTATTAAGGAAAAAGAGTTGCCTGGAGACAGCATCACCGAAGTGTCGATGGGCTTTACTTGGGCTTTACTTTTAAAGCCAGTCGCGGCTGGTTTGAAAAGTTTAAGCAGAGAACTGGTATCCATCATGTGACTAGACATGGAGAGGCAGCGAGTTCGGACCAAAAGGCAGCCGATAAATACGTGATCGCGTTCGCCCGGTACATAATGGCTGTTTTTAATTGCGTGAGACCAGTCTTTTTTGGAAAAAATGTCACATCCACATGATTAGGACTAAATTGCTGGTTAGATACACATTTTATTGAAAAAAGTGGACTTTTCATATGGGCCAGAACGGATTAATGAGTTTAACGTCATTTATTATGGGAAAACTTATTTCAGACCTCGAACAAATCAGACCTTGACCACCAACCAGGAACGGATTATGTTCCAAAGCTGAGGCAGCACTGTGTATTATATAAGGTCAAAAATAAGTTTCAGAACAAAGGCTTTTTAAGCTCTTGTGGGCCACACAAAATGTCTAGACAGGCCACATCTGACCAGTAGGTCTTGAGTTTAACAAATGTGATTATAGATCTTCTTCCCCCACTTTGAGGATCACTTAAATCATTTTCTGCACAACAAATCCACTGTGCAGTGTGTGGTGTGGTGCCTTGCTTAGGCCACCATGGTTGGTGGACTAGAACCCAAAACCCCTGGCGAATGGTACCAAACTGTCCCAGAACAATGATGTGAAAACATTGGCAGAACATAGTGTTACATAAACATCACACCTCCAAAGCCCGTGGGGAAAATGATCCAACAAAGCTGCAAGAGCCAAATGTGAAACCAAATAGTTTAAAGAATATTTTTAACTCCTCCCATGGAGTGTGGTGAGTTAAATATCGGTTCTAAACTCTCAGGTGTCCTGTGGTCTCTGTGGAACTGGTTTTAAAGCAAGTATGGTTCTGTATCGTGTGGCTCTGGTGGCCCTTCTGGTGCTGCTGCTCATTCAAGGTAAGTTCTGATATGTTTCCCACTTGGCTGAGAAGAAAATGACAGAAAATCTAAACTAGTTCTATTTTTGTGGTTACAGCTGCAGAAAATCGCTGGGTTCCTGGATTTATCACAAAAAAGTAAGTGTGGGCTCTATGTGCACTGCTGTTCATTACAAAGGCTGAATATGAAAAAAAAAGTTTTCTTCCATTGACCTTAACAGCAAATGTGGCCCACGGAAATGTGGCTGAAGAGCAAAGACGCAACAGGGACCAGAGGATGGAAAGACGGATCGGGACTGGATCTTGAAGAAATCCAATTCAACTTTAAAAAAAAATTGACTTGTTCCTGGTCTCAGTGACATGGCTGTGTGAAAATAAAACTTTCCTTAATGGCAACATTTTTTTTTCTTTAATTATAATAGTGGCGGGGGGGGGGTTAGAAGCAGACTGGGTAAAACACTGTACTGTAGTTTAATTTGTTTTGGCAAAAAAATAATATATACTATAGTATAATATATACTTTAGAATTTTATACTAAATTCTATTATATATACTAAAGAACCTTTTTGGTGAGGTGGCATTTCTCTTTAGTCTGTGGTTATAGTTCTTGTAAATTCAACAAAAACTAAAAGGTAAACTAACAAACAAGTTACTCTCAGTCTCAGAGTCCCGCTTCCTTCAGGATAACCACTCTGAGCAACATGTTAGCCACCGTGTCCACGCCAACCTTTAAGTCTTTGTTGTTGCAATTTAGGAAGTGAGTAAATCAATATTGTGACACTTTCTGGTAGGACATGTTAAAACATAAAAACCAAAAGAGGAAATATGCCAATGATAACAGATAATGTGGCATTTAGAGTTATTGGAACTCCAGGGTTCTTGTCCCGGGGTTAGATCCAAAGCCAGTTAGGAAGATTGGCTCCCCCAGTGGACTGACAATCTAGAAGAACTGAAGGGGCTGGTACTGAGCAACGGGATTTGACCCACTGCTCAGTACCCGATAATGGACATCAGATGAAAATGGAGGGATGGATAGTCAATTACAGTTATTTTTAAAAATGGTAATACAGAAAAGTATTTCTCTGAAAACTGGAACATATGAACAGCCTCTACCTTATAAAGCTAACAGCCAACAGTTGCCCAAGAAGATAATTTAATCATTGTATTGTGTAAAAAAGTTGATTGAACTTTTTCTTGCTTTAATTTGATCTTCCCTCTTCCTTGTTAGTTTTAAAGGCGGTTCAACTTGAATCCAAAAATATCAGGCCAAATAATCAGAAATAAAATATTCGGTTCTCAAATAATTACAGACATGTCCTGAATCCAGCCCCGGGGACAATTATAGAAGAGAAGACATTTACATAAGGAACCATTAAAATATGGTCAACACACACGTGTGTGTTTTTATGCTAAACCTTCAGCAGTTTGTATTATTATCTTAATTGTTACATTGAATTATTTTCTCTTCTGGGTCGATTTGGACCCTAAAGCTTTTCACTACAATATGTGGCTCACACTGTAACATGAAATACTTAGTAACTTGGTTAGTTAGTTAGTAAATGATGGTCTAGTACAGATAAATGTCCAACCTGCTGAGGCGATGACACCAGCTGCAGTTGAAGTTGATCTGTGAGGAGAGGCAGGAGCTGCAGCTGTTGAACTGGAGACAAGCTGGTGGAGACAAGATGGTGGTGTAAATGGTGTCAAACAACAACAACAATGAATGAAGCAACAATAGTCATGTCTCCTCACTGGGCAGAGGCAGCATTTCCAAAGCTGTGGAGTTGATGATTCTGGTCTTGGTCAACTCCACGCGGTGGTATTCGTATATCGTCCTCCTCCTCACATCTTTGTTTTCAAGGAACCAACAGATAGAAGAAAAAAAGAGTCGGAGAAAATATTGCAGATTTACAGAGCAAAAAACTGGGACATGTACAGTAGAAGAAGAAGGGTGTGTGTGTGTTTGGGGGGGGGTACAGCAGAATGAGGTCATTGGGAATGTTAGGAATGCTGACACAGATTCTATAGTTTCTCTCCTTTACTAAGACTAACCCTAACCTTTTACTAAGACTAACCCTAACCTTTTACTAAGACTAACCCTAACCCTTTACTAAGACTAACCCTAACCCTTTACTAAGACTAACCCTAACCATTTACTAAGACTAACCCTAACCCTTTACTAAGACTAACCCTAACCTTTTACTAAGACTAACCCTAACCCTAACCCTAACCCTTTACTAAGACTAACCCTAACGCTTTACTAAGACTAACCCTAACGCTTTACTAAAACTAACCCTAACCTTTTACTAAGACTAACCCTAACCTTTTACTAAGACTAACCCTAACCCTTTACTAAGACTAACCCTAACCCTTTACTAAGACTAACCCTAACCATTTACTAAGACTAACCCTAACCCTTTACTAAGACTAACCCTAACGCTTTACCAAAACTAACCCTAACCTTTTACTAAGACTAACCCTAACCCTTTACTAAGACTAACCCTTTACTAATCTTCACCCTCATCAACTAACATGGTGACAGACAATAGTCAGATCCTCAGTGTTTCAGCCAATAACAATCACAATATATAGACAGTTTCATATTTTGTGTTTTGAAAGTCTAGCATGAAGTATTCCTAGGTGTCTGGACCTGGACTTTAACTCCAGAACACATGGAATGTCATACAGATATGATGTAGTGATGATCTGGAAGTTATCCTGAAATAAAACAACAACAACATTCTTTGTTCTTCTCATCTCACGTTGAGTCCCTGAACCGATGATGTCATATATCATTAAGGTGTCATTTCTATCTGAAGACTGATTGGTCCATTTGTTTGGACAACATCTTTATGACCTTTGTTTATTTGTTTTTACAATACTTTGTATACTCACTCGGTATCTGCTGGATCTTATGGACCACCACAAAGGCATCAGAGAGGCCCACCTTCACCGGGTGATGGACTGAGCTGATCTGTGAAACTTCAACAGGGATCTGTAGGAAATCACAATGATTGACTCAGCCTATCTCCACAGTGTGGGGCAGTGTGATTTGGGTGGCAGTCATGGAGACTTTTGCCCCTGCGACTCGGTGACAGTTAATGAGACGAAGATGAATAAAAAGTGACTGAGCAGGTCAATAACACTGACTGACAATAAATCTGTCAGTTCAGATCAGTCAACCTGAAGTCCATCTATATGGATATGCACAGACAATCAAGGAGATGAGCGGTGGCTCAGTGGTTAAGGCCGCTGACCTGGGTCCCCAAGCAGCTCATGTTTGACGGCCTGTGTCTGAGTGGATGTGTATATATATATATATACATATATATATATATATACGTATATATATGAAAGGTCATTCAAAGACGTTCACCTGCTTGTAAGCAAACACAATCCTGCCGCTGTCGTGCAACGTGGCCTGAAAGGTGAAACTTCCCAGGTTGTAGTTGTCCTGGAGACGAACGTGGTCCCACTGCACCACCAGAGCAGTTCCTACAACCAGGGTTCAGGGTTAGAGTTTTCACACAGATGGAGATTTAGTTTTAAAACAAGAATTTGTTCCAGAACAACAACAAAAAGACATTTGTATAAAGCAAACACTTTGTTGTTGTATTAACTCTGGGAAAATGGCTTTTAAAGCTGAAATATTTTTAATTTATTATTTGTTATTTGGTTTCATTGCAAGTTGAAACAATTAAAATACATTAATTGATTATAAGCCTTAATATTTTTATTTCTTTGGTTTTTATTTCTGTGAATAGTTTCATCCATTTTGAAATGTCAAAAATAAAACAATGTCATTAACAATGATGTTTTCGAGCAAGTGTTTTTTTCCTGAAATAAATACATTGATTTTCACGCAACAAATAAAATAATGTAAAAATGAACTTAAAAATCATGATACATAAAACAAGGAAGGTTAAAAAGACGCCTCGTATTTGAATAAAACTTTTTAAATTTTAAAGCAATGTAGGAACAAATTATATGACAGCAGATAAAAGTCATATATATTAAAATAATAAGGATAAATACATTTATAAAATCTGAATTTAAACAGAAATGTGTTCTGTTTTAGTTGTTTCACCAGCTTATTATCAATCAAATCTAAATATTGTTTCACCTCCTCCTATTAGATCCCTAACTAATAACTAACAACAACAACAGCTCCATAATAATAACAGGCAACAGGAATTAAACTGAGCCTTTAACAGATTATTATTATAATAATAATAATAATACATTTTAAAGTCACTTTTCACTGAGTCTTTTTGTAAAAAGAACAAACCGTTGTCAAAGTAGATGACAGTGGAGTTCCTGGAGACGCTGGGGTCAAAGTTGGCCATGAGGGGGGCAATGTACTGAGTGGCTGTGAGCATCCGATGGACAACGTCTCCTGTGTAGATGAACCCTGCAGAGTGGACAATAATGACCAGGACAAATAGACATTTATTTCTAATTCTAATAAGTGAAATCAAAGCCATAAAATCACAGTCACAAACCATAAGTAAAATCACAGTTGATAAATTAAAATCACAGTGAAAGACAGTGATAATCATGGGTTCCTAAGGTGGAGAGCCTGGTCCTGGGATCCTGGAGAAGATGGCTATTTGTAGATCTGAGGGTCATGTGGTGGACTGGGATACCCGTTCAATAATAATACCACTCAACACTTTTCAGTGAACAGTGTCCAGGAACATTGGTCACTTACCACCAGTTGCCACGGTGATTTCACGCAGGAAATGTCCATAAAAAGGGAAATCGAAGGACAAATTAACTCTCTGTGAGGTGAGAAAACAGTCAGAAGTAAGAGGTGAGTTAGTAATGACAAAGACTACGTTTAGAACATTAACATCCAAGGAGAACAGAGATGAAGGTTAAGACCTTCAACTACTAGAATATACAAAATAAAGTTGTGAAAGTATTGTAAGAGTGAGGTGAATGTTTTTGGGATGATAAGACTTAACATTTTCAGATTATTTGAGAATCTTTGTTTATGGGGCGTTTTCACACTCTTCCACTGGAGAACAACAGCCACACACTGGTCTCCTGAGATTCTCTCAAAATCCTTGGAAAAGATGGAAATCCAATCAAATGAGTGATGATTTATGATGTATGTTCTGTGACAGTGACCTTTAGGTTCACTGTCTTGATCAGAAAGACAGTCCGCTAATGTTTTTCTCTGAGTTGATGAGTAAAGCCTCTAAACATCTGTAATTGCCTTCAAAATCTACACATTGAGTGAACATGAAGCGCCACCCTGTGGCCGTTCAGGGCTCAGCAGTTCTAGTGTGACTGTGTTTGATATGATCTATTGATTGATTGTGTTTTAGGGATTTTGATGTCATTGAACAGTGTAGTTGTAACTCAGGTCAGAGAAGGTTGAAGTGTCTCATCACTGACTCAACCTGGAGTTTGAAACGTGAAACGTGTAAATGTTAAAAGTAGAGACGCTGCATTTCTTATGGCGTGTCACTCACCGCTGCTTGTCGGTGCGTGTTGGACAAAATGCTGTGGATTTTCACTTTCTCTTTGTCCATCTGCTCCACATTTACCCAGAGGTCTCCGCTCATTGGATCTGAAGGCCCATGTGTTTTTGATATGTAGTAGTTGTGATCCGTGTCCTCCTATGGACAAAGACACTGCTGAGCTGCTTGGAATATGTGTTTGTCAAAACATCAACACAATCGTTGACTAATAAAGCTCAGTGAGACGACTCTTCCTCCTGATCCCATTCTTTCACCCATGGAAAAAATGTCTCATGTCATTGGTAAACAAGACGAGCTTGGACTTTGATAAATGTTCCAGTCTGTTGGGCTGAAAACAGCTGTGATCTCAGACACACATGTTGATGGGAGAGACAGAGACAGAGGGGGACACAGAGGGGGAGACAGAGGGAGAGTCATGTGAGCAGCAGCTCATCAGCCGATCATCTCTGTGATTCATAACTCACTACACTGGCTGCTGGTGGAACAGGATTGAAGAGTGAATGTTACGTGAAACGAGAACAGTCTGGACCAGTGATTGGCTTAGAGGAGTGGGGTCGGGGGACGGGGGGGAGGACAAGGGGGTTGAAATGCTGGTGCTGGTGTTGACAGTGATTTATCTTCCTGTTGCTCCATTGATCCTGTGCTGGTTTGACGTTGAATCCCAATAAAAAACACACATAAGATCAACTGACAGCAGAGAAAAAAAAAGATCTCTGTTCAGTAAAGGTGTCTGTTAAATTACAATAACTAAAAAACAACAACATCTTGTGTCTCCATTTTTCAAAACATGTGCTATGTGCTGATGCTAAACTGATGTGAACCAGATAAGAAACCTTCTCAGCAGCAGCAGCAGCAGCAGCAGCAGCAGCGTGTCCAAACAGGCACAGTGGGCTAAATAAAGCAGAGATTTTCTGAAGCTCACTCTACCTCACAGCCACCTGGAATTACCTCAGCACAAGAGAAATAATCTGGGTTAACTACAAGGAGGGAGACAGAGAATGTCATTTTGGGGATCACAGCGTCTCGTTGGGACAAATGTCCTCTTTGTTCTGAACCTTGTTTACCTGATCTGATGATAGGAATGATATGTTCTCAGTGGGAGTTTTGTGGTTGAACGTCTCAAGGAGATGATTTTATGTTAGGAAACAGAGGACATATATTTATATACTGTTTATGGCCTATGATCTATTGATCTGTCACTGAGCCACACAGTGTGCAGCGGTTGGTTCTCTAGCCTCTGGATCTTGGTGGATCATCTGTGATTCACTGGATCAGGCCTGTTAAAAGCCGTCATTAATGTCAAAAATAAAAGATGATAAATGGCTATGAGTCAATGCTTACTTCGATTTGGGAGCTGTTGTCTCGCTCCTCTGCTGACAGAAGACCTGGAAATGTCTCAGGTTCTTCCTGGTCCGGTTGCTGGTCCTGTTCTTGACTGGCCCTGTTACTTTTCATGGGATGAGATTGTTGGAGACTCCACCTCCTCCATCGGTGAGAGAAGAGTTTGACATTCACAGCTGTATCCCATTCACTGCCTGTTTGTTCTTCTGAGTAATGGAAACTTTCTCCTAGAAGACACATGAAAAACACCAGCTTGACATTAATAATGTTAAGATAATAATGAGATGCTTTCAATCACACAACGTCATCCTGTAAGTCAGTCTGTAGGTGATGTCTGTTTGGACGGTGCATTCACTCTCAGCAGCAGCAGCAGCAGCAGCAGTAGTTTTACACAGACCATGTCATGGATGAAAGGGTGAAGAGAGCTCTCCTTATTTTGAAGATTATTTGATTATTACTGCCACTCTTTCATTGTCCAACGTCCACCATCACCATTGGACTTGGTCCTTGGTCTTTGGTCTACAGGGATCATCAAAAGTGCGTGGCTTTCAAATAATATACTGACAAAATGTCAACGATTTCTTAGAATGACACATTTTTACACACTGGTTGAAAGACCTTTATGTCAATCAGTCTTTAATTATTTACGAGGTGAGCGGACATCAGTGAGATCCCTTTTTTAACCCAACTTTAATCATTTCTGGTGCCAAATGAAAACAACCGTTTTATCTCAAAGCACTTTACAAACAATCGTGCACAGAGACCAGTTGCAGTAACAGGAAAAAACTGGAAAATACCCTGATACGCTGATGCATATCAAATTAGGAACGACAGGCTATAAATAAATGCCATCTCTGAACTCTCACAGTCTTCATTACATCTGCAGAAGCAGACAGATGGAGGAGTCTGTCTGCAGAAAGCTAACGTGGCCTTCAGGTGTCACAAAGAAAACTGGTGACTAGAGGCATGTGGAGAAAAAGAGCTGGGTTAGAGCTGGTAAAATAAGGAAGTGGAAAACATCTGACATTAGTTCTGTATTTTTATTGCTTGCTTCAACTTTAGACCAAGGTCCTAAATTTGAAAATGTCCTCCTCAGTATCTGCTAATTCAAACAATAATAAGACTAAGCCACAGTCAGACCTTTTTTTACGCTCACATCTATATGGAGCAGCACTGACCTGTTCACCAGGTCTGCTCTCACCACAGCAGGTTTCTGGATGAATCTACTCAAACTGCTGGTTGTTGTTTCTCCTTCTTCTGTGCAGTGTTTGCAGTGTTAGTGAATTAAATCTACCCACATTGGTTTAAGACACAATATTTTAGTAGAAGAAGCTTCGAGAGATAAAGTGAATTTGACCTTTTAGCTGTTTACACTGAAATTCCACAACATCATGTTCTGACATTCTGTTTTAAATCCTGCTCAAATGGAATCATTTGATGTTGAACTTTATTCTCTGGCTACGAGACTCAAACAAACTCAGCCAACGTAAATGCAACAAAACCACACATAGAAGGTCGTTTAGTTTAGTTGAGTTTAGTTGAGTTTAGTTTAGCGATGTATCTGTCTCCAATGTTGACAGCATGGACTGAGGACATGATCAGTCTGTGTCTGTCCCAGTGTGAGGAGGTGGAACTGTTGACTTACAGTGGTGTGGGCTGAGCTGCTGTTCCCTCTAATCACTCTGCTGAACTGTGAGTCAGGGAACTAGGTCAACACCACCCAGACGTCAAACATGTTGGAGCGGGACATTAGTGAGAGACTGGAAGAACCTCAGATCAGCCGCTGTTGTTCCTCCTCTCTGGCCTGAGAGCACAGAACTACGACTGTCCATACGGTGCACTGCTGTTCAAAGATACGTCTCTGGACAGTGCAGCGGGACAGAAGGACCAGTGAAATCAGAGGACGCATAATGATGTCAATGGTACGGGCCAGTTGCAGGACCAGACCGTGTTGAGAGACCAGCGCAGAGTCTGTAGCGTGTTGTCTGTCAAACTGCCAGAGTGGAAAAGTACTGACAAAGAAAGTTGATAAGAATCTGCACAAGTTTGGACCCGTCAGAGGAAGAGACCAAACATGTGTCCTCTAGATGTCCTTCAACAGATATCAAACATGTCAACACACGGGATTCTCTGTGGACGGCCACTGATCTCAGTCCAGCGGTTTGACGCCTGGACATTGACCCGTGTCAACACAGTCTGCATCCACGTCCACGTCCGTCTCCCACTGCTGTTTTTACCCATCACAAGGCCAAAGTTGTTTTTCTTGTTCTTTGTTAAGACAGATGTCTTCTCCCACGTGGGATTCCCATCTGCCTTTCCCATCACTGAGCCGGAGAAGGAAGTCAAACACCTCAGGGAATGTTTCTTCTTCTCTCCACAAGAGCAACTTTTCAGAGGAAACCATTAAAGAATCCACAACACACAATTGTAAACAGTGACTTCAGCCAAATGAACTGCAGCTACGATTAGAGCTCAGGTAAACACCACAACCATCAGCTCTTCACTAATGATGCTGCTCCAGGAAGAGAAAAGTCTGGAAAACTTTCAAAACTTTGTTCATGTTTGTGATCTTGAATGAAAGAAACAAAAAGGCAAATGTTCAAATATTCTAAAAATGCCGTGGAGTTTGGAGACACAGAGACAGTGACTCAACAACAAGGCTTCTTAAGTTACAAGGGTTTCAACTCTGCCTTCATCTTCCAGCCTGCTCTCTGATTCTGGCTCTGCAAACTTTGCTCTACAATTTTACAGAATTCAGAAAGATAAAATATATATATATATATATATATCAAATATATATATATATATATATATATATATATTTGATGGCTGAGGTGAAAGTAGCATGAAAGTCAGCAGACTGGAGAAATGTTGAAGGACCTCCAGCTCCTGACACAAGATCCCTGGAGGTGAACATAAGATGGACTGGACTTCCTGTTCATCAATGTTGGATCTGTCATGTGACCAAAAACACCTGACATCATGGAAATAGAGCTGAACACAAACTCTGACCCTAACTGCTGTTAAAAGGCTGCCCCAGGCATCAGTCTCTCTGCCTGTCTCACTGCCCATCTCTCTGTCCGTCTCTCCGCCTGTCTCTCTGCCTGTCTCACTGCCCATCTCTCTGTCCGTCTCTCTGCCTCTCTCTCTGCCTGTCTCTCTGCCTGTCTCTCTGCCCATCCCTCTGTCTGTCTCTCTGCCTGTCTCTCTGCCCGTCTCTCTGCTCCTTCTGTTTTGGAGGCAAAAAAGCAAAGTGAACACACTTTTAATTTATTGTAACTCAAAAAAGTGGAAAATGTTCAGATTCAGAAACCACCTGAACCAAACACGACACCTGACAGAACACCTGAACTAAACAACACCTGAACCAAACAACACCTGGTCCAACCAACACCTGGTCCAAACGCGACACCTTTTCACTGGAAAGTGGGCAGAACTCCTCATCAGGATTTATCTCAGTTATTCATAGTACAGTGACAGTGAACACCACAAGAACATCAACCAGTTCCAGCACAGTTTCAAGTGTGGTATTTAGAAAGTGTGTGTCACAACACATAGTCAGAACAAGGTTTCCAGAGTGTTCACACACACAAACACAGAGTGTTACACCCATTACACTGATATGTCAATGTCTCCTGGATCGTGTGGGACAACTTCCTCCTCAAAGCTGCTTTTAAGTTGATTTTCAATTTCAGTCCATTTTCAATAATAAAAACTGATTCTGTTGGTAATCAGTCGCTGAACTGACCACACCGTCCCCCACTGCCTGGGCAGACTGTAACACTGTTGTCCCACTTTGATATGTCCTGACTGTGAGCCTGTGTCTCAGCCCCGTCACCAGAATCACTTGTTGATTTTCCTTATTCTGTTGGACGCATAACTTGTTCAATTCAGTCCAAACAGGACACAGATGAGAATATTCTCCACCCGCCCTATGTTTACACCAGCACACCCAGAGTGGGTGGACAGCATGGAGACACTGGAACAAACTTGTCCACACAACGGCTCCAAACAAAACCATTCCAGGCTCCAGGGGGCTCTGCTGAGCTTCTTTTTTCTCCTTTTGTTGGCATCTGTCATTCTTTGAGGGTCACATGATCAAACACAAAGGCCGGAGAAGGTTCTGGGATGGATCTGTGTGGATCTGTGTTCGTGAGTCATCTGACCAATCTGAGGGCTCGTAGATGTGGTCAATGTTCAGTCCCACAGACCTTTGACCTTCTGATCTGTAGTTTGGTGCACGGTTCATCATCACAGCTGTTATATTCATATTTGACAGCACATCCTGAAATGTCCCTTTTTCTCAGGACAGTAGAGGAACCGTTGCCGTGTGTGTGCATGTGTCTGGCGTCAAATAATAGTTGTAGTATAATATAATATGTGCATCTTGTTTTATTTTAATAAGGTGTTTGTGTGATTACTGCCCCCAGTAGGAGGAGGTGGTTCTGCATCTTATTAACCAGTGGCCTCTCAGCTCTTTGTCTCTGAGCCTGTTGAACCTCAGCTTCTTCCTCTTCTTCTTCTTCTTTTTCTCTCCAGAGAGACAAGCATGACTAACCCAGAAGCCTGGTACTGCTGTAGCATGCTTGTGACCACCCTCCAAGACCCCCCTCCCAACATGGTCCACACTCTTCACACCACAGGACAGCATATTAACCTCAGCCTCCACCACCTCCTCCTGTCTCCTCATCATCTCTTCATGGCTGCTCATTTCAGCACGACGTTCAAAGAGTAAATGAAGAGGAGAAATGAACAACGTCACAGGGGCGAGATTTCAAGAGGGGTTAAAACCTTACAGACAGAAGGCAGACTTTGCCCCCACCCTGCTGCAGAAACTTCTGGGATGATGGTGTTTGTAGCATCATCTGTGTCTCCTATAAACCACTTTGGGTCCAAAGAGGTCTTAAGGTCAGTCACTGTTGCTTCCGTAGCGTAGCGGTTAGCACGCCTGCCTTTTTATTTCCCTAAAGACATAGTTGTGATGGATGTTGTGATGCAACGTTGCCTTGTGGACACACACATTGACATGGACACAAACACAGGACATTTTGTATCAGTGTTGAGGGACATGAATCCAGCGGTTAAGAAGCTGTGGTTCATCTGGACATTATTCAGCTGAACCACATGTCAAACCTCCATATTGTTGCCACAGCAGATTATCATGAAGGCTTCACCAGTGGAGCTGCAGACCACCAACCTGGTGCTGTGCTGAGCCAGATGTTCTACTGACCTGAGAACCCTGATTCCTGAGAAGGAACCATGGAGAAGTGGAACTAGTTGATATTTTAAACCCCATCCATTCAGGAGGAATTGCAGTCAAACATCTGGGCTCCTGTTTATGGTCCTTGAAGATCTCTCCCTGGTTCTGGCCTCAGATTTCTTTAAAGTTGCAGAACAAGAACTTCAAGACTGCAACCAGAGGTTCCGACACAGAACTGACTGATGGTGCATCCTGATCCGAGCCAACACCACACCACACAACACAACAGTCCGCTGCAGATCGAGATCCAGACCGAGATGAAGATCCAGAACCAGAATCAGCCCGGACTTCACAAACTAAGCGGCGGTGCATGGAGGTCTGTGTAGATGCAGCCTCTTACCGTCGCCGTGGTCGCTGGTCGGGGCTCCCACTGCTCCCACTGCTCCCACACACTGGAAAACTGCAACAACTCCGAGCAGAAGCTCCAGCCTCTTCGCCGCTGCCATGTTCCCCGAGGTTCAGTGGCTCCACGGTGAAAACACTGTGGACGTGTGTGATGAAGAAAATCAGATGCACCGACGACGCCGTTGCCCGTGCGTGTCTGCGCGCTCCTGCCCCTCGCTCCTCCTCACAGGTCTCCTCCTCCGAAACAACAAGCCGAGCAGAGCAGAGGAGAGAGGAGAACGACCTGACTGCTTCTAGAACATCAGCATCACAAACCCCACAAACTTAGAGGAGGTGCAGGCTCTGTGAGCCGGAGTAGAGGTGCGCGCTCCTGCCTGGAGGAGTCTGTGCGCTCCCTCCGTCAGCGACTCCTCTCAGCCAGAGGCTCTCCTGTGTTTTTGTTGAGGAGCTGCACACGCGGGGGGAGGGGAGGAGAGGGGACACGCCATCCAACTGTCTGTCTGCCGGTCTGTCTTACGCTTCCAGACCTTGAATATCAAGTGATGCGCCTCCTCACCTGAGTTGGTCACTGATTGTTCTGACCGTCATGAATGGGCGGTGACGTTGGCCTGTGGTCCAGCTGCTGGTCAGATGAACTACTGCTCTGGAGGAAGACTCATCACCGCGTCTTTGCCATCGCAATTTACGGATAAAAACCCATCCATGCTCTAAATTACTCAATATAGCTGTCTGTCTGCCTGTCTGTCTGTCTGTCTGTGCTGGTCAGCCTGTCTGTCTGTCTGTCTGTGCTGGTCAGCCTGCTACAGGAGATGGGAGGGATGAGGCGACTCAGTGATGAACAGCAACGGGTCTGCAAGTAGTGCAACCTTCTGTGAAGAGACAAAGTGATGGTGATGGAGAAGAAGAAGATGCTGTGGAGTTCATTGGTCTGAGGCACAATTTAAGCTACGTTGAATGTTGAGAAGATGTTAATGAGGAGATGTTTTCAGTTTTGGTCCAAACCACCTTTATTTTGTGATTTACATATAACCTTTATTGACTTGGGAGGAAAAGGTTTGAGGTTTTTAATGCAGTACACACAATTCTACTGTTGGTGGAGCTGTTTTCATCAGAGAAGGGAAGTCATTTTTGTTTACTTGGCTTAGATGCAGCAAGGACACGCTGGTTGATGGACATAGAGACGGACAGATTTATAGTTAAAAAAGTGTTTTTTATATTTCAACCACAGGGAGGACGGACCTGAACAGTTGACTAGGACACAGAAATCTTTTCTGTCCTCCTCTATACTACAGTGGACAGCAGAGTCTTTGGAAGCTTGAAGCTATAAGCAGACGGTTTCAGATGGGACAAAAAACGAGACATTTTGAATGCAGTCTTTTCTGTTCACTTCTTCTCACTGATCCATGTCTTCATCTGTCCACGCGGACGGTGTGGTTGCCACTGTCCACTCTGGTTTTCATGCCTCGGAGCTCCTGGTGTTGACATCAGCAGGGTAACTGTACAGTGGGTTGGAGAAGGACAGATCTTTGGAGGTGGAACTCTGCAGCAGAGAGGAGAAGAAAACATGATGAGGTCAAAACTTCAGTGAAGGCTGAAACGTCTCTGACACAACACAACACGCCCACCTCTGTCCTCCAGGGATAGACACTGATGGAGACACCCTGGCTATGGCTTTTCCTGGGGGTAACACTGGGGACATTGGTCCTTCTGTCCCCCATGGACGAAGGCTGAAGGAAAGAAAAGACACCTGAGAGTCACATGACCACAGACTGACCAGTGTATTATTAGAATGTGTTGATGATGAATTCATCTCCACAGATACAACAGTTCTCTCAGAGTTTGGATTCTGCTCAACATCCAGGGATTCAAACCCTAACCCTCTGATGTCTGGTAAAATAATGGTGGTAGTTGCTTCTCCAGTCAGTGTGTGCATTGACCTTTGTCCCGTGTCCATCCGTCCACCAGTAGTTCCTTGTTCTGTAGATTTTTTCTTCCAATTTTCTGTAGGCAAAGTTCATGCACATCATCACCAGCAGTGACAGCAGGATCACTGTGTGACCTTCAGCTAGAACTTACCCTGCGTGGTCCTTCCTGTGGTTCAAGGTCTGGACGCTGACGGCCGCTGCAGTGAAGACCAGTAGCAGCAGCAGACTGATGGCGATGCTAGTGTAGACTGACCAAGAGGAGAAGAAGCAGATGATGGATTATCAAAGAGACAACTGGACTTCATCCTGAAGAAGAAGAATCCATCTTTCCTACCTAGAGATGTGTCCTGGGGTTGGGCTGTGGACACAGAGGGAGACGGCTTCTCTCTCACATGGCAGCGATTTCCTGTCCATCCTGGCTGACACCTGAGGGACATGGAGGAGGAATGGATGGACAGAAGGTCATGGTCAGTAGAGTGAAACCCTTTACTGCCCATGACCTATGACTTCAACAAAGAGAAGTCCAGAAGTCCTGGTCAACACAGGTCCAGCACTGTCCACAATGATTCTTCACTGCAGACACTTGATGGTTCAACACACACACACCCACACACACACACACACACACACACACACACACACACACCCCTCCCACAGACACACACACGGCGGTCAGTGTGATGTGTGTGAAGTGGCGTTGAACTCACACACAGACGGGTCCATGGGTCTTGACGGAGCACGAGCCGCGACCCAGACAGTAGTGAGGTGGACACTCTGTAACCACAGGGGACAGGGTTCAGAGTCTGGACATTTCTTCTACTATCACTGTAGGTATGCCTGACAGTACGGTACGGAACAGTACGGTTCGGTGCCGTACCAAAGTTGAAATGCTCCTATGATGAAAAGTGAGGTGTACCTGAATGCCACACACGTCTAAAGATCTGATCCCAGAACAGTTCTACAGAAAGTCACCTGCTTCACCTACAGTACAAGGGTGGAACTACAACAACCTGTTGTTCCCAGGATGACACTGAATTAGGGCGGAGTTCAGTCGTCAGCTCCAACCAATGTCACTGAACATAGAAGAAGAAAAGACTGAAGACAAGTGGTCGTTACCATGGCAGCTGGATTCATCAGCCTGAAAAGGCAGACAGTCGATGGAACCGTCGCAGCGTCTGTGAAGTGGGACACAGTGAGGTGACTCCTGGTCACACACCAGTTCTCCCAGCTGACAGTGGAGCAGGGCTGGGGGGTGTGGTGGGAGAGACAGAGACAGGGAGATGGAGAGAGAGACAGAAAGAGAGTATGTTGATTCCGCCTCTATGCATTCATCTACCAAGAACTACCACTGTGGAGGTCCGTGGTGGTCTGCAATAGTCTGTGCTGGTCTCTGTGGTCTGCAGTGGCCTATGGAGGTTTGCAGTTGTCTGTAGTTTTTTGTAGTGGTCCACCGTGGTCTGTGGTGGTCTGTGGTGTTCTGCAGGAGTCTGTAGTGGTTTGTGGTAGTCTGCTGAAGTCTGTGTCGCCTATGTGGTGGTCTGCAGTGGTCCATGGAGGTTTGCAGTAGTCTGTAGTGTTTCGTGGTGGTCTGCCGTGGTCTATGTGGTGGTCTGTAGTGTTCTGCAGTAGTCTGTAGTGATTCGTGGTAGTCTGCCGTAGTCTGTGCTGGTCTATATGGTGTTTGTTGTGGTCTGCAGTGGTCCATGGAGGTTTGCAGCGGTCTGTAGTGGTCCGTGATGGTCTGCCATAGTCTGCTGTGGTCTGTAATGATCCTGTCGGTTTGTGGCCGTCTGCGAAACTCACGGCAGCTGAACTCGTCTTCTCCGTGGGGACAGTCAGGGACACCGTCACAGCGCAGCACCGAGGGCAGGCAGACAGAGTTGGAACACTGGTAATGGGCAGAGGGACAGCCGTCCTGAGGAGGAACAGTCCCAGGTACCAGGGTGACACACTGTTCCTCGTCAGATCGATCGGAACAGTCAGCTTCTCCATCGCACCACCAGCTCCTGGGGACGCACTGGAAGGAGTAGAGACACTGAAAGTGGTCTGAGCCACAGGTCAGAGGTTGAGGAGTCACTGGACCTGAAGTGACCGTAGAACAGGAGCAACAGACATAGTTAGATGTGGTCAAAGTCTCAATTTCAGTTGTAGTTGAATAGATAACGTGCTCACCTCCAACCAAACACTCTGCAGTGTAAGAGATATCGTCCAGCGCCACGTCTGTCCACATGTCTCCTCCAACCTCAGCCTGGAAAGACACCCTGAATGGTCCTGTGTTGGACAGAACCACATTGGCGTAGGTCCACTGAGGACCATGGTCTCCTGTGGTTGCCCACATCTGGAGGCGGGTGCCATGAGGTCCAACTGTGAAGACCTGTAGAGTGTCCAGATGAGCAGGTCACTCTGCTGGTCATCCAAGTCTCAAAGAGCAGGAACTCACTTCAATCCCACATTTATGAAGAGCAAGATAAACCAGAGATTTAGTTTGACCACTGCGTGAATGCAACACCGGTCCACTCGGGCTGTGCACCGGTCCACTCGGGCTGTGTACCGGTCCACTTGGCGGTGGGGGGACTGGTCCACTCAGACACAGTCAACACATCAGCTGGTTTTTAATGGTTTATCTGCGAAAATAATGAACTGACCTTCAAAGTTCCCATCCTGTCGGATCCATGCATATAAAACCAGAAGCGCAGGTGACAGAGGCCGATGCTGGCAGGAAACGGACGCCTGGTCGTCACTCGGGCGACTTCACCTTCCCTCTGTGGAGCCGAGTGAACAAACAGGAACTTCCCACCTCCACCTGTACAGGAAGTATAAGGTGACAAAATAACACAGTTTCAATCACGTCATGTAAGAAGTTTGTAAAAGAGACAATAATCTGGACCACAGACAGACAGTACAATTCCAATGGTTTGGGCAGAAGAGACAAAACTGACCGGGGCTATGGTCAGAGTCTGGTCCAGCTCCTGGTGTCTCTGTCCTCTGACCTATCCTCCAGTCAAAGTCATCATCCTTGTCTTGAAATAAGTGACACATCTGCTCCCACTGGAGTTCATTTCCGTTGAAGTTACAGGAACCAGGAGAAGCCACTGCGTCATCTACAATCAGAGACTTTTATGGACAAACGTCTCACAGCGTAACATAAAAATGTGTCTTTTTTACTCACTGCAGTCCAGCTCATCGGATTCATCTCTGCAGTCGGCCTTGTTGTCACACACTAAGTGGGACTGGATGCAGTCGCCATTCTGGCACAAAAAGTCTGTGGCTAAAGGACAACTGACAGGAAGGACAGCGTCTAAAAGTCCCACAGACCGAGACACATGTGTGAGTGAAAACAGAGAAAATTAGACAAGACCAAACTATGACCAACGGTGCGAGGGAACAACTGAAGCAGGTGAAAATGACCTGGCAACAAAACCATTTGTGATTGTGATCATGACTCAGTAGCGTCACCTACTGGGAGCACATTCCATGAACTCCAGGTCGTCCAGTGCAGCTCCTCCGCTCACATCCATAGTGCGAATGACTTCAAAAATCACCTCAAAGTTCCTCAACTTCCTGAGGGGAACTTCAGCTCGGTTCCACCTGTTCCCCTGAGGTCCACTTTTACTCCACACCTCCACTAAGGCACCATCGTCCTTCTGTGGAGAGGAGAGGGAGACACTTCACCACACACTTCATTTGTAGTAATCCTTTTCACAGAACGGGGGCACTGCAGAGTAGCTTTGGTCCATTTTATCCTAGAACCTCGTTCTTCAGTAGATCTAAGTTCCTGGTGATCTGATGAACCCATACGGGTCAGAGATATTTTTCTCTTTTGTGGCGAAAGAAACACTTTCAGGCCCAGTTCTGTTTGTCTGTACTGTACTGTACTGTACTGTACTGGATGTTCCCTTCATTCTCTGTATTTAAAAGTGTGATGAGAACTTTTCTCTTTCTTATTTAATGAATGAAATACAGCCCCAGATCCCTACAGAGCCTGACCCTTGGTCTATGTCCCTCTGTGAGCACTGATGTGAGGGTTTACAGTCTTACACTGTGAGACATTGGTGTGAATGTGGATGTTGATGTCATCACACAGTCTCACCTGTCAGGGCTGTTGTTTAAATCTCCACAGTTTTGTCCAAATTCAGCCCCGAACCTTTATAAACGGGTTCATCTGACAAGAACGTTACTCACAGGTGGAGAAGTGGAGGACAGTATGGACGGAGCCCTAACAGTGGAGCTCATTATAATAACAAAAATCTGTAGAGATTCGCCACCTGACGGCCTGACCATCTGACATCATCAGGACTAGTTTTCAGCTCCCTTACCTTGACCAGTAGCCGGATGGTACCAGAGGCCTTGTGGGAAATGTGGTACCAGAAGGTCAGTTTACAGATGGCACTGGACTCCTTCCACACAGAGCTCCTGATATGAGCTTTGTCACTTCTGAGTCCCACGGGTGTGGCTTCCAGGTAGATATAATGACCTGAAGGAGGGGAGGAGACAGGGTGGAGAAAAGAAGTGAGCGAGTCAGTCTGGTCCATATTGAAGTTTAATTCAACAATGTGAGTTTGATACCATGTTCATCCATCAGTGTGTGGTCGTACGGAGGTCGTATGCCCTGCAACAATCCGCTCCCAAGGGTCCAATCAAAATTATCAGCCAATGAGCTCCTCCACCCACAGAGACCACTCTCAAAGTCGCAGGAAGTCCCACAATCCCTTTCATCGGTGCCGTCGCCGCAGTCGTCTGTGAAATCGCAGCTCTGAGCGGTTGTGAAGCAGCCGCCGTTTTCACAGGACAGGGATCCAGGAGGACAAGAGCCTGGAGACATCGGACCTTTAAGACGTCTGTCAGCAGCTAAATATTCTCTCTATGTGTAGATTTTATTTATATTTTTGTATAAATTTTATTTATATTTTATCATGAATGACTATAGAATCTCATATTCACTCGTTTTAGTTGAGAATGACTTTCAACATACATTAAAAATAGAGATGATAAAGTTTAAAAATCCCTCAGACGTCAATAAAAAAACATAATTTTTTTGGTTTGCGTTTTGCACAAAATGCAATATTATTATATTTTTCCTAAGTTCCTAGTTGATGGCAAAATGGATGGGTTTTATAAAGAGTAAAACTAGAGAATTAAAATATAAATGAAGGACTGACTCAAAGACCAAGAAGAGAAGCTTTCAAATCATTCTTCTGTGGGGTTAGAGGTGAAAAAAGGTGGTATGCCTTCAAAGATCTAGTACATGGCATCAGAGGGACATGGTTCCAAAGGACAGAGTCTTTTCCACTTTGGTGCCAGACATTCCACTAGAGCCTGGGTCTGGGACTTGAGGTGGGGGTTCTTGTATTTAAAAACTGAGAAAAGGTTGGAAGTCCCTCCTAATCTTTTGTTCCTCTTTAGATGCAGAGGACCAGAAGCAATGAGCAACAACAAAGACGCTTCAGTTCCAATGGTGGAGCAGGAAGTGGATTAGTTTTCCTGACGTGTCAGTGGTTTTTTTTTAAACTCAAGCATGGACTTAAAGTGCACTGCTTTTGTTTTGAAGTTGTCTTCATGCATGTGAGTAATAATGTTGGACTCTTCAGAACTCAACCCACTCCTGGTCTGGACCATTCTGGTCTTCATTAGACTTAGATACCATGAGCATTGCACTGCCCTCTGGTGGTTGAATGACTTCCTTGCTGCCACAATGAGTGTAACAACAAAAGTGCAACAAAATAATAAACCAATCAGACTCGGAGACTGATGTCCTCTGGCCGTCAGACCACTAGGCCACCAGGCCTCCAGACCAAAAAAATACAAGACCAGGAGACCGTGGACACTGTCCACCTGCTGTGTCCCGGTTGATGTCACTGCCTCAGACAGAATCAGAGATCAAGGCGATGGAGGATGCAGTGATGGCCTGTGTTTAAAATGTCTACCTGTAGGTGGAGCAGGAGTGCTGTCCTCTAGTCCAGGTGAGGACAAATGCAGACACCCCGGAGAGAAAGTGATGTCGTCCAGACAGATGTCCCTCTTAGGGCTACGTCCCACTGTTCCTTCCAACAGCAGCTGGAAGTCTCTGCTGTGGCTCAGAGGGACTTCCTTCATTTGCCAGAAGTTGCCTTGATCTCCAGTGAGGTTGAGCAGAAGATCCAGGCGTCCTCCACTTTTCCTGAAGACACTGAGTGTTCCAATGCCGTCTCCTGACATGTGAATGTAAAAACGCATCTGGAGGTGGACAAGGAAAAGAAGGCAGTGAGTCAACCTTGTGAGGAACGTTCCAGGAACCTTTCTAGAAAGGGAGGACAACATAAATTATTAACTATTTATTTATTTTATATGTGATGTCACAAAATCACACCCTACAGCAGGTGGCGCCCTGGGCAGCTGCTCACCGTGCAGTGTGAGCTCCGGTGGCTGAGCTCAGGTCCATATATACGGGCCACTTGTCCACTTGAGTGAGGGAAGGAGCCTGCCAGGTGAAGGAAATGTCCTGAGGGGTCCCTCAGAGTGTGGTCCGTGGATGGCCCCGAGCCAACCGTTGGAGCGCCACCTGCTTTAATGCGCCAATCAAAGTCATCGTCAGTACACTGGCGCCAAGAGCAGAGATCAAACTCAAAACTGCAGCTTTGACTGAAGCCCTCTGTAAGAAAGCAGTCAGAAAAATCATGTCAGGTCCAGAGGTTCCTTAAAGGACAGGGACAGGGGGGGACATGGGGGACGGTGTCCTCACTGCAGATGAAAGGGTCCTCGTCAGAGCCGTCCCCACAGTGGTTGATGAAGTCACACAGATTCTCCTGAGGGATGCAATGCTCATTGGCACAGGCAAACTGCTCAGGGGAACATGGCTGAAATACAGGAAGTGGAGGAGAGCAGTCCAGGAAGCTGACATCATCAATCACCACATCACCCATGTAGCTGATCCCACGCTTAGCTCTGAACACCACCTGTAGAAGATGGAGATGTCACAGTGGTCACACACCAGCTCAGGCAGACAGACCGCGGTCACAGACAGGGTCACTTTCTGTCCAACCAGGACTGGTTCAGTACTGATCCTCAGAATCTCATCTTCCTGAGGACTGACCTGAGGACTGACCTGAAGACTGACCTGAGGACTGAACAGCTCTGTCCTTTTATCACTGTCTTCTTCTTTTGGCTCCCTCAGGGGTTTCCACAGTGAATCAAACGTTTCCATTTGACCCTGTTCTCTGTGTCGTCAACTTTAACTCCAACTATATACATGTCCTCCATCACTGCATCCACCAATCTCCTCATTGGCCTGTCCTTCCTCTGAACATGTCCAAACCATCTCAATCTGTCTTCTCCAGCTTCTTTTTGTCCAAGCCTTCCTGTCTGTGTTGTCCCTCCAATCACCTCATTCTCCACTGCTCTGAACAGTTGATCATCTTGTCTGTCAACAAATTCCTCTTCTCACTTTAAAAGACATTTATCATTGACACTGACTTTGGTTTCCTCTCTGTCCACAGTTCATCTTTGACTGAAGAACCACTTTAGCTTCACACAAACCTGAAAGTTGTTTAAAGAGCCCAGAAAAACCTCTCCTCGTTGCCACTTGTTGCCTTGGTTACCACTTTCTGACCAGACTTTATGAGAGAGGTTCTGGTGGGTCAGCAGGACCTGTGGAACACAGTAGTGAAGAGAAGAGTGACCATGTTCACACACCAGGGCTGCTCTCATACAGAGGACGGCTGCTCTCTGACCTGCAGAGACCCCACTGTGAAGCCACTCATGTGATACCAGAACTCCAACGTGCACCATGGGCCGGTGGAGGAGACGACTGGTGTGATGAGGTCGGTGGTTTGTCCGTAGCCACCGTTGGAGCTGTCTGCATACATGTACCAACCCTCAGGGCTGCCTCTGTCACAGACAACAGGCCGTCACCAGGACAGGGATCAGGCTAGAACCAGGGGGGTCCAGTGTGGACACCATTCAGTCTGTCTTATGGAGACTTACGACGTATGATCATTTATCGGTCGATGATATTGTTCTCCATCGTGGATGCTTTCTCCTTGATCAGGTGCCCAGCGGAACGTATGGACTGATGCCAAAGAGGGATGGACGCTCCTCCAACCACAAGTCTCTCCACCTTCAAAACCACACCGCTCCTGAACTGGAGAAGGACAGAGGGACAAAAGGATGAAGGCGGTGAAGTAGGACGACAGAATACAATAAAACAGAGAAAGAAAAAGACATTTCACCGCAGTTTCTTTCATCAGACCCATCGAAGCAGTCAGGTCTGAAGTCACACTCTTTGCTCTGGGGAACACACTGGTCATGTGACCCACACACAAACTCCCCCTGGAGGCAGCTGTGAGGATGGGCTGTGGTGGGGGCAGTGGTCACTGTGGGCACTGTAGCGTTCATCGCAGGCAGATCTCCTTAATTATGACACAATCAAAATGAAAGATGGAAACACATCAGCACTGGTCTACTCAATACTGCCTCATGTGGTGCTGTCAGGTATTAACCTTGGTAAGGGACACAGTCGAGAAAGGAGAGATCATCAATGGCAATGTCTCCGTTGAAATCATCTCCAACTGTGCCTTCAATTAAAACCTGGGAACAAGAAATAGAAGAACTTTAGAATATTCAGGCCCAACATGATGACCAGAACCCATCATGTTCTTCTACGGACCTCCAAACTTCTTATGGTCTTAGATCAACTCCATGACAGTGGCCAGAGAACAAGAAGGAGTTTCAATGACCAAAAGCTGCAGGAGCTACCAGGAGCAATTGAGAGGAAAGATGCAGTGGTGTGAAGAAGACCACTGTATCACTGGAGACACCTTCTCCATCTGGTCCTCTGATGGACCAGTCTGAGTTTTCAACTTCACAAATCTTACTCACAAAATCCCATATCACACATCTTACTCATACTAACTCATCTGTGGAGTACTGACTCAGACTTAGCCTAACTCGCACTAACTCATCTATGGAGTACTGACTCTGACCCAACCTAACTCGCACCAACTCATCTGTGGAGTACTGATTTTGACTAACTCGTACTAACTCATCTGTGGAGTACTGACTCAGCCTAACTCGTACTAACTCATCTGTGCAGTACTGACTCTGACTCAGCCTAACTCGTACTAACTCATCTGTGCAGTACTGACTCTGACTCAGCCTAACTCGTACTAACTCATCTCGGCACTAACCTGAAAGGGGCGGGCACTGTTAAGGTAGAGAGTCTTCCTGTGCCAAAGGTTTCCCTGGTTTCCATATCGAACCCACAACATCTGACCCCGGCCTGTGGACATGGTCCTAAGGTAGACTGCCAGGCGGAAGACATGTGACCCAAACATGTGGTAATGAAAGCGAAAAACACAATGATGAGGGGACCTGGAGGAGTCCGCGCCCCGCTGTTGGGTGGGCTGGAAGGCTCGGCTTAGTAACACAGCTGTGTCTTTAAACTCCTGAGGGACGGACGACTCAATGTACAGGTAGTGACCCTGGCTGGTGCCCAGGGTGTGGTCCTTCCAGGGACCAGTGTTAAAGGATGGGGTAGGTCCTTGGATGCAGGTCCAGTCAAAAGCATCTCCTCCACTTTGCTCCTGGCTCCAGCTGCACAGTCCCTCCTCAAAGTTACACTGCAGTTCTGAAGCTGGGAACAAAAAAACGAAAAAGAAAAGAACGAGCAACTTTGTTTGGGACTCTGCTTGAACCGTCAACCCTCACAGTCAGAAACTGAAGAGCGAGCGACTCACAGCATCCTTCTTCATCGGAGCCATCACCACAGTCGTCCACCAGGTCGCACAGCTGCAGATGCTCCACGCAGGCTTTGGTGTGGACGCAGTGGAAGTGTGTGTGCAATGGACACTCGGCCACAGCCACGGGCAGAGAACAGTTTTTGAAGGTGATATCGTCCAACGCAGAGTAACCATCGAAGACGCCCAGGCTGATCTTGGCCAGAGCGATCTGGAAAGGTTGGCTGATGCGTCCAAGCTGCAAAGTCACCTGGTGCCATTCACTTCCCTGGTCGTAGAGCGTTCTCCAAATGACGGTGTTGTTGTTGTCGGTGAGTCGAAGGTACATGTCTGCAGCCCCCACAGATATCCCTGAGTTATAATGCCTGTGCAGTGGGGGGTCAGGGGTCGGGGGGGTCACAAAGAGCAAAGACTTTGTCTCCCCTGGAATGGTAGAAGAGTGTGTTTGAAGAAGAATCATCTCTCACCAGAAGGACATGGTGCAACCAGCTGCTGATTGTTGAAACCAAGGTCCACGGAGAACAGCTCTGGGATGAAGACTGCTGCTGTTCTTCAGGATAAACATGAAGTGACCTGGAACAGTAAAAACAACAAATATTTTTATTATTTCATATTTACCAGTGGAACTCCAAACCATGAATGAGGAAACATAGCAACAGATGTCACAGTTCACCTGTAGAGCTGTTTGTGGAATGGTCCAAAGGTGCTGAATGGTTGTAGTAGTCTGGAGGAACCTCCTGAGATGAGGCCCTGACCCAATCAAAACCATCGCCCAGGGTCAGCTCATACCAGCCACACAAGCCGTCCTCAAAGTCACACTCTGAGGCTGGTGGAGAGAGAAGATGTGATCATGGAGGGGAAAATGATGAAGACTCTCATCGCCAACTACTGTTGTTCACACAGAGAAGACATAGTCACATGACCTTGACACCTTGGAAGACGGCTCCATTCTGTGGTCGGACTGTGTTACTGACTTTATTTCACCATGTTCTACCTGAGAACCTTCATTACGGCTCCCAGACCTTTCCATTTCTATGGATGTCCTACATTATTATGCTAGTATCGTCTCAGCATAAGAACGAGTCCCATAGGTCCTGATGTAGAGACGCTGTTCAGTGATGGACAAACTCTGACCACAGCCAAGTGCTAATAAATGTCCCAACATAATTGACTTGTTTGGAACCGAGGTATTTTTTACTGATTCTGGTAAAAAATAAAATAACAAACGTGTGTTTGGTCAATAAAAAGCTCTCTGCTGCCCCTTGTGCCCATGAATATTCAACATAAGTTCAGTCCCAGAGGTAATGAGCTGAGGAATATTGAAAAGAGTTACTTAGCAACCGTGTTCTTACGGCAGCTGGCTTCGTCCTCTCCGTGTGGACAATCTGGGCTGAAATCACACACTTTGTTCTCCTTGATGCACTTTCCATCCGCACAGGCAAACCACAAGGGGGGGCAAATGCTCGCAGAGGCTAGACCAAATTAAATCAATCTAGTTACAATATGCAAAGGAACTGTGAGAAGAAGAAGAAGTCCAAGAATATCATTTTTGTTCTACTTACAGTTTATAGAGTAGCTTTCGTTTCCACCATCGTTGGACCCGTGGACACAGTCAGGGGTCAACACCAGGACCAAGGTCGGAAACATCAGCAGTAACATTTTAATCCAGTATCATCACCTCTAGGAAGGACTCACTATATTCAGATCCTCCATTTTCTTGGAGATTTCCAAAGAAGAGAAAAATTAACTCAACTACAGCTCCTTCCTTCCTCTCTGTAATGTCTCACCTGTGTTTGGGTTTGGACATTGACCCGGGTGTTGGGTTGTAAAAGGTGATAAAAGCATTTATTGCTGAAACATCTCTGTTTGCTGAAGCACCCCCAGCACGTCACAGCAGGTGAAACCAAAGGACCAGAGACAGGTGGTCGGGTCAAATCCCACTTCAAAAATGAAATTGAAAGATTAATGATTGTGGTGATAGAAGTGGCCAAAATACAATCAAAATACAATCAGTTGTATTTTGTTGTCCATATTAGAACAATCTTCATCTGGATTATTGTCAATTCATCACATTTTACTTTGTTTGATTGAATCTTGAAAGATTGTTTTGGTCTCTTCTAGAACTCTTTAGTGGCTTGTGTTGTTTGAAACACTTTTAATTTAATTTTCTTGTGACCATTATATAAGACTGACTTTCTGGCCTGTTAGTAAAAGCTACATCAGTCTGGGTGGAAGTTGGGGTTGAGGAGTCAGTGAGAAGGTTATGGACCTCATCGTCACAGAAGGATCACGTGTTCTGTTTCCACTCCAAGTCAGACTGTGTACCTTTAACTGCGTCAGCAGGAAGTCTTGCCCCTGCGTCATGACGTCACGTCCGTCAGGTTTCAGTCGCTCTCTTCCCTTCGCTGATCGTAAGATGCTTTAAAACTTGTCTTCATGATTTAGTGCAGATGAAAATCCACGAAGATCAGATTAAAATATCAGATTATCATCAGGATGAGACGATTGTCTGAGAGGGGGCGCTGTCGTAAAGTCGCCAACTTTGGCTTCTTTCATGCGTTGATAAAAAGTCCAGCATCTTAGGACATGGTCCGCTCCCTGGTGGACCTCTGTGCCCAGGAGCTGGTCCGTGACCACGGCTCCCTCTCCCCCTGCTGGTTGACCAGGCTGCCCAGGGAGCTGTTCAAGGCTCTGCTGGAGGCCGCCTTCTCCGGCTGCAGACCGCTGTCTGTGGCTGAGCTGGTCAGTCGGTGGCCCTGGAGGAGCCTGAGTCTGAGGGTGGGACTGGGACTGGGACTCGGGAGGACTCCGGGACGAACTGCTCCAAACAAGCTGTGCATTCAGGCACTGCTGCTCGCCGTGGTCCGAGGACTGTCCAACCCCGAGTGAGTGTCCCATCCTGTCTGCTGTCCTCAATCAGATGTCTGTTGACAACAGTTGTTGAAAATGGTCAGAATAAAAAACTATTCCTTGATTATTTGGAGACTAAATGCAGAGAAATGTGTCATTAATGGGACACGTAGAGGAGAGGACATTTGGTTAACTCTCCATTCTATGCTCATATATAACAATTCTGTATTTCTGAAGACATTTTCTGCTACTGTTTAAAATGTAAAGGTGGATCTGAATCATTTCCTGTTTCCCAGATGTTCCCTGCAGATTCTGGACCTGTGTGGGGTCCAAGGTGATGAAGGAGCCACAGGAGAGCCTATGGGCGGCTGGTCTTTGACCGTGGCTCTCTGCTCCATGGTGACTCAGGCCCATGGTCCAACTAATAAAACAAGGAGGAGAAACAGAGAGCAGGAGAGAAGAAGGTTTTCTGCACTGGAGCAGGAGAGAGATGTAAAGAAAGAGAGAGGAGAAGGTGAGGAGAAGGAATCAAACTCTGAAGCTGAGGATTTGGCTCAGAGTTTGAGGAAAGAGCAGAACACCAGAGGAGTGAGGAGGAGGAGGACGATGCAACCCGAGATGAAGACCGAGTCAGCGGTCTGTAGAGAGGAGCCAGAGAAAAGTCGGACGCCGGTCGAAGTGGTGGCTGATTTGTTCGTCAACGCTCGGTCGTTGGAGCGTTTGCGCGGGGCTCTGAGCACGTCAGGACCACTGAAGCTACGGTGCAGGTATCTGAGGGTGGAGGAAATCTCTGTGAGCAACATCAAGGCTCTGCTGCACCTCCTCCCTCACCAGAGTCTCCTGGGCGTCGACATTCGCTACAGCAGCCTGGGTGTAGACGGTTTGGCCGAGCTGCTGCCGGTGCTCGCCGCCTTCCCCGCCATCAACTCCCTGCGACTTCACTACTGTAACCTGAACTCTTGTGGCGATGACCCAGGACAGGAGGACGCTCTGAGGGTCCTGTCCCTGGGACTGGCTCAGCTCCACCAGCTGAGACGCCTCAGCCTCACCGCACTGCGACTCCCAGGACGACTAGAGCTGCTGCTCAGGTGGGAAAACTCACCTGGTTCCTCACCTGGTACCTCACCTGGTACCATTGTATCTATTTAGTAATATGATTTATTTTCTCTGATCCTTTCATGTTTCTCATATCGCAGCTCGCTGCCTCGACCCCTGAAGATCCTGGAGCTGCCGTACCTGAGCCTGTCTCCCCCTGACCTGACCTACCTGTCCTCCAGCCACCACGCCCCTTCTCTGCAGCAGCTGGACCTGAGTGAGAACTGTCTGGACGACAGCACGCTGCCCTCCGTGCAGCACCTGCTGGTCCAGGCCTCCAGCAGCCTGCAGCACCTCACTCTGAGCGGCTGTGGCCTAAACGACGGCCTGCTGCACCTCCTCCTGCCATCACTGGCGGGCTGCGTGAACCTCAGAAGCTTGGCTCTGGCCCTCAACCCTATGTCCATGTCCAGTCTGGTTGACCTGGTTAGAGTGGCTGTGAAGATGCCCTCTCTGCGGCAGGTGTTGTACCCTAACCCTCTGGAGAATTACTGCCCAGGCCTCCCTTTGCTGCCCTCTAGTGCTCAGCTCTTGGACTGGCCTCTGGACGAAAGGACCGACTTCAGCACTAACACCGGTCGCCTGAACAGGATGGTTCTGGACAGTGGACGCTCTGACCTGTTTCTCACATGTGACCTGCTCAACTACGATCAGGACCTGGTTGACTAGGGTCAGAGGTCAGGTCAGCTGGTGTCCTTCTGACAGTATCAGTTCATTGAAGGAGCGGTTGTGGCTGTTGCTAGGTTACAGTAACTACAACACAGTTGTTTCCTAAATACCTTGTAAATATATATATACAGGTATGTAAATGTCATATATCTTTCTGCCTGCAGGGGGAGTGAACACACAGTCTCAGTGATGTAAAAACTTTTCATGTTTGAATTATTTTCTTATTCACACATTTTCCTACAGATGTAATAAGAGTCCAAGACTACGTCCTACTAACGTCGGTGTGCAGTGGTTTATTGGTTCTTGTTTTTCTTTAGTGAATGAAACAGTGAATGTAGCCACACATCTTGTACCAGAAGAATTCTCACAGACCTTTAGTTACTCAGTAAGTGTTTCAGTCTACATTCCAGACCATGTCTAAACTGCTCCACTCCGACTGTCTCTCCTGGTATCTCCTACTATTTATTCACCTTTTCTATCTCCACGCCATGTCTTCTTCTTCTTCTTGTTACACAGACTACAAAACCATGATGATGACATTCCTGGTATTAACCAGGTGAGAAAAGTGTAAACTCCAGCACCCGGTTCTTCTCGTCTAACCAGCCAAGGTGGCAGTGCTGTTTATAGAGATCGCCACCAGGGGGTAGTGTTTCCGGAGAGGACTCAGCTGTAGTAGTCCACATGTGACTGCTGTGGGATGAAGTGACAACGAGCGGAGACCTTCTCCCAGTCCTGGTCAGAGTAGGAGTGGAAGGGTCTCAAAGTGAGTCGGGACATGGGCAGGGACATGAAGTTGGGGAAGTGAGTGAGGGACGGACGGTTTGGTAGAGGGGACGGGAGTATCCCAGGAAAGACCTGATTGTGTTGTTGACCAGATTCTCCAGCATTTGGAGACTTGCATGAACGATCACCTGGTACTGGCTGCGTCCTCCTCACGCTGCACCACTGGTCCACACAAAGGTTTTCTTCAGCGCTACGACACAAAAGCCAGAATTATACAGTGTGTGTGTTTTACCCTCCAAAATAAGGTGTGAACTCAGAGGAAGTTGGTGAATGAAGATGCTTTGAAAAGCTATATTTCAGGAAGGACAGTTTCTTCACAGGAGGAGAATAAAAGTTGTTCTGTCTCTGTCTCTCACCCACCACTCCTGGCCATTGGTGGCAGGAGTTTGGCATCAGTGCAACCACTAGGGGCAGCAGGTTGAGTCTTCAGCCGCTCTTCCTCCTTTTGAAAGTGACAAAAGAAGTTGAGGACGTCCAGTATGTTAGAGGTCCTGTGAGACGCTGTCCTTCTGAGGTCCAGATGGCGGACGTGTTCCTGACCACAGTAGAAGACATATAGACATGGACAATAATTGACCACCAACCAACCAACAAACCATTTGGACAAAGTTACCTCATATTTAGAAATCCACAACTGCAGCCAACGCTCTGCTCGGTCCTGGAGACTCTTCCACTTGTTGGTCTGGTCCTGGGATTCCAGGTCCCACGTGTCCAACTCAGGCCGCAGCCACAAATCTGCCTCGTCTACACCTAAAGCAGCCAATCTCTCACATACTGGTTCCCTACATTCACAACAGGGAGTTGATACCAGAGAACATCTGAGAACATCCAAATACTTTGTCCAAATCCCAAACACTGACCAGACATCCAGACTTTTGAAGGCGAGAAGAGTGAGAAGGTGTTTCATCAGATCATAAGTGACCGTATTCAGAAGCATGAGCAGATCCACGAGCTCCACCAGAACAGTCTCCTCTACAGGGGACTGACACAGGTACAAAACTCATTGTGGACGTCTGTAAAGGCTCAGTAGTCATGTCCTCTATGTTGGACGTACTCTACCATAGATGGGTGCGCCACTGTAGGCAACAAGTCCATGAGGCCAGAGTGAAGTCTGTCTGTTTTCTGCAGAAGACCTTGTCTGTGCAGTGTCTGTAGAGCAGCAAAGACCTTCAGTCTGGATGGAGAGCTAATGCAGGTGTGGAGGTGGAGGAGAAGGTGGAGGGAGAACTCCTCTGGACACCAGCTGCTTAGGATGCCCTGGACAGGAGAGAAGACAAGTTGACAACTGGACATAGTCATGGCATCTACGCGGGGTCAGTGGAGCCTTAGGTTATGGTTCTACCAGTCTGTTGGGGAACAGGTCCATAAACCAGGAAGCATCTGAAAACTGTTGGAGGAACCGAGGCAGATCTGACCAGGGCTCTCCAGGTTGGAGTGGTGTTGAGGACTTTGGAACAGGGCTTTGAGGTGTTGGTTCCTCGTCTACTGGAGGCTGTTGAGCAAGACTCTGGTGACCTCCATGTTTCTTGTCTTCAGGTCCAGGTGTGATGGTCCTACCATGACCTGGCTCCACTTTGATGGCTGTCAGATGTTTGATGGCCACTGGAGGCGCCTTCTGCTGTTGTTAGGACCAAACATCATCACAAACCTCCTGAGTCACCTGACTGGAACCTTCAGTTTGACATTCAATACCTGACGTCCCTTCAAAACCACAGGAACCATGGGTTTAGGGTTAGAGCACACTCCTCTTTTCAGGACTATGTGATCTGCACATGGTCCTGGGTCACATGGTAGATGACTTGATCTTCCTGTGTCCGGGTCAACGATGTCCTCCAAGTGAATCTGGAAAACAGATAAATGGCAGCTGGGACATGAATGGATGGACATACCGTTGGAAGGATGGAGAGACAGACAGATGGATGGATGGACAGAGGGACAGTCCTCACTTCAGTTGGTGGGAGTGGGCCATAAATTAAATACATGTAACGATGAAAAGCCTCCGTCCTGGTCTGTCTTGTTCTTACTGCCTGAACTCTTTGTCTTTGTACGGAGCCTTGGAGGAGGGCGGAGAGGTCAGCACACTGATCCTGGAACATCACAGGGTAAAAACATCACCTGACTGCGGTGGATGAAACGGTGAGTGACCCTCACAGAGGTGGAGGTTCAGTAACGGTGGTCACAGCAGAGAGCTTCCAGGGATGACGTTAAAATCACATTTGTATTTGGTTTTCAGTTTCTAGTTGATATTCAACCCCCAACTCACAAACGTTAGCGTCAAAAAGTTTGATATGGATCCATTTGAACAGTTATATTTAGTTTTCACTTTGAATGTTATGAATGTCAATCATCCACTCGACTTCAACTTCAGAAAATATTCTTCTTCATTCATTCAAACAAACGCAGCCTTGAACTCACCGCAATCATGTCTTCTGTCGCCATGAGGACGAGGTAGAGTTTGCAGTTGGTTGGAAGAGTGAAAATGAAAAGACGTCTTTGTCTTATTAAAGCTCAGTCACTGTTTCTAGGCAACGAGACAACAACGCTGCTGCTGCTGCTGCTGTCACTGTTGTACAAACACTAATCCTACCATTGTCACTGGAGGAGTTATTTCCAACCTGAGGAGTTTGTTTTTTTTCATTTCCTTAAATAGTTTCAATGCAAATAAAGGAAACAAACGGAGATGAAAATGAAAAGATGAAAGGGTTGAACATCAGAAGGAAGAATTGAAAACAAACACCTCAATGTAAAGAGGACTTGTGAACAGGAAGTAATTCAACGTTTTATTTCCTCACTATATCAACAAAAGTCAGTAACAAAAGTATAAAATCATTTTTTTTGTCTGAACAAAGTCTGAAGTCACACAAGGTCTCTTATGAAGTTCTCCAACTTTGCCTCCTCTGCAGCAGTGGACACGCTCCATGTTCTGCTGAAGTACTGCAGTTCTATGTCCCCTGACTGGTAGACCAGAGCCAGGCCTGAGAAAGTGTTCCGTGTCCCTGAGTCTCCAAACACAGTCATGGACGTGGCCCTGAAAACAGGAGAGAGAACACCTGGTATTCCAGAACCGACCCAGCCTGTGTGTGTGTGTGTGTGTGTGTGTCACCTGTCTGCAGACAGTCTCTCTGTGACCACAGGCTCAGTGTCCTTCATCATCAGGTCCCAGATGTAGAGGACAGAGGCAGAGTCCAGGACACAGAAGAGCGAGGATCTGGTCGGGGACCAGTTCAGTGACACCACGGCCCGTCCGGCTGTACTGGACCTCCACTGTGACACAGGCTGCTCCTGACTGACTGTATGGAGCCTGACGCAACCATCAGAACATCCCACCTGCGACAAAGAGCTGATCAGGTCTGGAGCTGGAGAAGTCAGGTTGGAAAGGGGGGTTCTCAAGGTGAGGTTTCTAGCCCCAAGGTGGGACACAGGGTTAGGGTCACAAAATATGAATCCCTCACCAGAAACAAGTCGGGTCTGAAAGGAGAGAATTGGATCGAAGTGACGTCCACAGGTCGGAGTCCAGTCTCCTGGAACCTGTAAACCTTGGGAGATGTTTTCAGATCGTGATTTGTCCCATGTCGCACCAAACCCTGGGAGCAGAGTTGGACAGAGTTACAGTGTGGACCTGATGCAGGTGGCGGGTCTGCAGGGAGGTCCACACTCACCAGGTTGGTGCCAATGAAGAAGTGATTGGAGTCAGAGGGTAGGAACTTCAGCTGGAGGTTCTGTGTTCCCACTGCATCTTTGGGAGAACATCTGAGGAGAAGACAGAACCACAGGGGTCAGAGGTGAAACCCGTGACCATGGTGGGGCAGCTGATCTCCACTGGGGGGTGGTAACTGTCTAACCTCTCAGCTGTGTGGAGGGAGGAGCTGTGTAGTAACTTCACTCTGCCACCAGGACGCAGTCCTGCAGGAGAGAAGAGATGAGGAGGTCAAACGTGAAGACAGATCAGATGAAGACATTGATGTGTGCAGGCTGTAGTTGACCTAGGTCTGTGGATGAGCCAGCGTTGTTGGCTTTAGGGAGCTCCAGCACCACCTGCAGGAGAGAACGGTGATGGAGTTCAGTGGATCAGATCATTAGAAATGCTTCAGTAGATCCAGCTGTAGAACCAACTGACCCAGAAGTTCAAAAGTCCACCTTCATCCATGGAGGTCAGCTGAAAGGAGCTTCCTGTTGAAGAAACAACACTGGGCTCAGACATCACTCAGACCTGACATCAGTCTCACATTGTTCCACACCTTCTTCAGATGGAGACCACAGCGCCCCCACTGCTGCACTGGAGGGCACCACCTCCAGGGACACCACTGTGGAGAAATGTCCTGATCCAGACATCACTGCATCTGTGAGGAGAGAGAGCAGGTGGGACCAGGAAGTACCAGGAAGTAACTCAGTACTGAAGGGACCAGGTGGGACCAGGAAGTACCAGGAAGTAACTCAGTACTGAGGGGACCAGAGAAGACCAGGAAGTAACCACAGTACAACACTTCCACATCCCCTGGAACTACAGGTACTTCTGGTACCCCAGGTGCTTCTGGTACTTCAAGTACTTCTGGTACTTCAGGACAGACACAAATATCACATAGTACTACACACTTTGGTGTTGGTCCCTGACAAATCTGACACACACATTGTGGTGACATCATCATCATCAGCATCAAAGTCTAACCAGTGGAGAAAGTAGGCTGTCTGAAGGTCCACTCCTGGTCCCCTATCTTCAGAGTGTCATGGTTGGCAGCAGGTTCTCTCAGGTCCCACAAGACCACAGAACCAACAGATGTTCCTGCACAGACCAGCAAAGCCTTTCCAGGACTGAAACAACAGCACGCCACCTAGAGCCCGGAGAACAGAAGCATTTTGGTGAGTGCTGTAGGTCCCCTACTGCCCTGCAGGGGGTGTTGTTTTGGTTTTACTGGTATTAAAACATCACCTTAGATTCGTAGACCAGGACCTTCTGAGGTCTGGATGGCTCCCAGATGTTCCAGATGCAGATGATGGTGTAGCTGTCCAGACGTACAGCACTGGGTTGGACTGTGGGCATGTGGACCGACATCATGACGTGTCTCTGGACCTGGGAGAACTGCACCAGACTGACCGACCGACCTGGATCAAGACAGAGGAGACACCGGTGTGGGTTCCATGTGCATCCAGATCTTCTCCTCTCTTCTTCTTGTGATTTACCACAGAGGAAGGGCAGCTGCGTGTGGAGTCGTACGGCTCCATCACTGAAGGACAGTCTGTGGCTCTGGGACTGGACACTCCTCAGGGAGCTCCTCTCAGCCTGGTCGTCTTCTAACAGGATTAGCACCACCTTCAGGGAGAGCGTGGAAACAGACGTCCGTAAAGAGTCAGTGGTTCGCAGCACTGACCGTCTGTGGACTCCAGCCCACCTGTGAGGCCCAGCTCATGAAGGTTGCCAGGCGCTGGGCGTCAAAGTTCAACTCCTTTGGGTTCTGGTCCTCGGCGTCCTGACACAGGTTTGGATCTGGAGAAAAGACTGAAGACTGGTGAATGAACTTTGATGAAATGTTATTTAGGGTTTGGACCCTGCACGGACCTCCACTGGATCCACAGAGTTCTGTAGGCTGCTGCGTCCACTTCTCCTCCACCTCCACCTCTTCTGTCTGAACCTCTCGATCTGTGCTGTCCTCGTGACACTGGACATAGGCCTGTGGGGAGAGGAGGAGGAGACCGTGACCTCTGGGTTTTTTTTCTGGGAGTGAGGGAGAAGGAGGTCTGACCTGTGTGGTGTTGTTGTTCCCAAAGGTTCTCATGTACCAGTCGTACTCGTCCACAGGGGGGAGCTCTAACAGAGAAGCCGTCAAGGAAAAATCCAGCTCCATCAACCGCAGCAGCTCAGCACTACGTTTCCTGTCAACGCAGAACGCAATTCAATTTTTTTCTTTTCTTGGTCTTGAACTTCCATCGGACCATTCCAGACCAGAACCAGAACCATCCGACAGGAACTAGAGCTTGATCCAAATTACTTCTGTTTGGTGGAGACTCTCTCGTTGACTTCCCGACGTTTCGCTGCCACAAAGTCGATGAACCTGCCAGGCTGCGGGGCTGGACCCTGGTTCTCAGGTTCTGCTGATGACATCATCACACCTTTGGACCATTGATGTCCAGTATCCGTCCGTGGTGGCAGAGCGTCTCCTGCTCTCTGGTTCTCTTGGTCCATTGCTCTCTGAATTGCTTCTATCTCTCTTCTCTTCTCTGCCGTCACTTCTTCTCTCCGTTGAACCTCCGTGTCACTTTCATTTCCACTGGGGTCCAGGTCTTCAAAGTCGTCTTCGTAGTCCTTCAGGGGAAAAAGGACAGAGTTTTCACACTGATCCACATCCTTCATCAACATCTGGTTGACAAGGTGAAGAACATCAGCTCAGAACCATCGACACTCACCGCAGTCTTTAAAGGTAATAGAGGAGACAGAGACAATGTGACTGTTATGGACAATGAAAGGATGAAGGGCACAGCTGTTACCTCAAAGTCATCTTCATACTCTTCATACTGATGGTCAGGATGGTCCTCATCTTCATCATCTGCCTGCAGGTCAGGAAACATCTTCATTTACTAGATAATGCTTAGTAATTAGGTTTGAAAGTTCCATCAACTGATGCAGTTACAGATTAATGGCCACAGGGGGCACTGGAGCTCACGTGAGCAGACTGAGTCGTTACCAGATGGTTGTTATTGTACCATGGGTCTAGAATGTACTAGTGCACCAGGTTGTACTAGTCCAGATCCTGCAGATACTAGGTTGTACTAGATGTACTGGTTTGACTCGCCTCAGCCTTAGTCCTGTTCTTCTGGTGTTCTTTTCTTCCAGGTGCTCTGTCCGTTCTCTCGTGGCGTTCTTCTCGTCTTCTGTCTCTCATTCCTTCATCTCGCCATCGTCTGTCTTCTCCGTCTCCGTCAGGCCGTCGTTCTTCCTCATCCAAATTCTTCTGCCGTTGGTCCTGCGGTGGAGGAGAGATGAAACTACAACCACACTGTTACTGCACTACTGAAATGGAAAAATGGAAAAAGATCCTTACATGGCCGTCTCTGTCCACCATGTGTCTTCTACGTCCAGCTGTGTCTTCATCCTCTTCATCTCTGTGCCGTCTCTCGTCTCGCTCATGTTTTCCCACCCTCGCTCCTTTGACCTCCTCATGTCTCCTCGTCTTCCCCTCACTTCTGGACTCTCTGTTTCTGTCTTCATTTCTCCTTGTCTCCCTCTCTTGTCCATCCAGTCTTTCTCTATCCTTCCTTTTCCTTTCCTTCTCCTGTTCTCTGTCTCTCTCCTCCATCTCTTTGATTATCCTGTTGTCTCTCTCACCTCTATCATGTCTGTCTCTGTCTTTTAACTTGTCCTTCTCCCTCTCAGTTTGGTCTCTGCTGGTTCTTATGTGTTCCTTCAGTCTATGTCTTTCCTTCCTCCTCTCTCTGTCTCTGTCCCTCTCCCTCTCTTCTCTCCTTTCTCTGTCCTTCTCTTTCCTTCCATCTCTGTCCCTCTCTTCTCTTTTGTCTCTGTCTCTCTCTTCTCTTCTGTCTCTGTCCCTCTCCCTCTCTTCTCTTCTTTCTCTGTCCTTCTCTTTCCTTCTATCTCTGTCCCTTTCTTCTCTTCTGTCTCTGTCCCTCTCTTCTCTCCTGTCTCTGTCCCTCTCCTCTTTTCCGTCTCTGTTCCTCTCGTCTCTTTTGTCTCTCTCCCTCTCTTCTCTTCTGTCTCTGTCCCTCTCCTCTCTTCGTTCTCTGTCCTTGCCCTCTCTTCTGTCCCTCTCTTCTCTTATGTCCCTGTCCTCTCTTCTTTCTCTATCTCTTCTTTCTCTGTCCTTGCCCTCTCTTCTGTCCCTCTCTTCTCTTCCGTCTCTGTCCTTGTGCCCTCCTTTGTCTCTGTCCCTTTCCTCTCTTCTGTTTCTGTCCTTGTCCCCTGACCCATCTGTCCTTGATTTATCATGTCTTTTCTCACTTGTCTCTCTGTGACGTCTCTCGACAGTGTCTCCTCTCCGGTGCGTCCTGTGGCTGTCCTCTCTCTTTCTGACATGTTCCTCAGATGAAGTTTCCTCCTACAGTTTGACAAACACAGACGGGTTCAGGTCTGTAGACGGTGGTTAACTGACTTTGAGACTTGACAACATCACTACTTACTCTGATGTGTTTTCTTAGCTCTGCAGTCTTCCATGTGTCCTCCATGGATGTTCTCTAAAGAGCGATGGTGGAACTGCATTACAACATCATCATCAGCTTTAGGACCTTCAACTACAGGCGCTTCTTGTGGACAGACCCTTGGATCTGTCCACACAGTAGTTGACGAGAGCACACGGCTCCATCTGTCCACATGAAGACGCTAAACCAGGTGTGGAACTCTCACCTTTTCCCGGTTCATTGTTTCTTCTCTGTCTTTTACAGCAACGGCTTTTGCTCAACCGAGAAACTCCAGCTCAGATCGTCCCATCGACGCCGCCATGACGGCAAAGCCACAGTGCGCATGCGCACTTTGTGGAAACCAAGGAGAGCGTCTGAGTTCAGCCTAACAACAGTGTAAAGAGCCGAGAGCCGAGCAGTCGATCGATCAACACCCAGTTGTCATGGCTACAGTTGAACCTGCGGTTAACCGTTTTTGTGCTTCGATCGATTATTGATGCCTGTTGAGCGATGCGTCGGTTCGGTTCGAACCAGGACACGTTAGAAGAAGGTCTGAGTTGACCTGCAGTGATGACACTTGATAGAATCTCGAGATTGAATTGAGTTGTTTCTACTCCTCTGTTCAAGGTTGATTTCTCTTTCTTCCCTTTGGTTCATTCTTCAAAAATAAATACAATGTT
The DNA here is from genome assembly GCA_016785265.1 of Paraplagusia blochii. Classification (NCBI taxonomy): domain Eukaryota; kingdom Metazoa; phylum Chordata; class Actinopteri; order Pleuronectiformes; family Cynoglossidae; genus Paraplagusia; species Paraplagusia blochii. The sequence continues at coordinate 54,681 of JAFBJS010014153.1, forward strand.
AAACTTCACACACACGCCAAAAGAAACAAACACTTTGTTTTTTATATTATTATTATTTTATTATATATTTATAACATGTACCAGGACGTTGTCTTTGCATTGAGATGACTTGCTAAATCTGACCAGTTGTGTGGGAGAGGACTCCTAACACACCACTAGATGGCGGTGTTTCCTCCCCTGACTCCAGCATTCCCATGGACCTGGCAGCTGTGGGAGCGCACACATCTGAGCTCCGGTGCGTCCTGGGCAGAGGCTCATTCCTCCGCTGCGTGGACACAGGGACTGGATCGAAGTGGACAGACCGGGTCAGTCCACGGAATGGACTCTGGATTCTAACCGGGAGCTTGGACTCGACCGTAAATGACAGCGGGATTTTCTATTGCAATGGACTGGAGAGCTGCGGGTGAGCCGACGTGAGGGGACCGTCCACGGAACACCAGCTCCAGCGCCGTCGCACATGGAAACCAGTGACGGGACGTGAGTAGGAGCTCCATTTGGACATTTTTTTTTTAAAGAACGGTGTCACTCGGAAGCATGTGGACGGAGAGCAGGACCGCTGCACAGGGGGCCCGCACTCATAGTTTAACCAAAGAGGAAGGGAATACCTCCCTGGACCTGGATCTGGACCTGGACCTGGACCAGCCTCAGCCTCAGTCCAGTGAGACCAGTGAGAGTCGAGGATCAGAGGACCTCCCACAGACCTCCACCAGTGAACTCACCCAGACCTGGGTCCATTTTGCCAAAACCTTTGTTTTAATTTTTCCCATTTACGCCCTGGGCTACTTTGAATGCAGCTTCAGCTGGTTGTTGATCGGACTGGTCCTGTTCTTCTGGTGGAGGAGGAACACTGGTGGGAAGAACACTCGGCTGCGCAGAGCCCTGGCCTTCTTTGAGCTGGAGCAGAGGAGCCTCCAGCACAGGCTGACCACGTCTGATCTGCCACCGTGGGTGAGTGGAGCAGAGCAGGGGCGCGCCAAGATACTCAGGGGCCTGGGGTCGGTGGAAAGAAGAGCAAGCCCTGATTGGTTAACAGGACGTTACAGCTATTAGAAAGACACACGTCACCAATGGAGCTGAGGTTGCCTCTGGTGTCTGTACCAGGGGTCTGTACCAGGACTATAGGAGCTGACATTAACTCTGGTGTCTGTACCAGGTGTCTGTACCAGGTGTCTGTACCATGTGTCTGTACCAGGTGTCTGTACCAGGTCTCTAGGAGCTGACATTATCTCTGGTGTCTGTACCAGGGGTCTGTACCAGGACTATAGGAGCTGACATTAACTCTGGTGTCTGTACCAGGTGTCTGTACCAGGTCTCTAGAAATTGACATTAACACTGGTGTCTGTACCAGGACCATTGAAACTGGTGTTACCTCTGGTGTCTGTGCCAGCACTATTAACACTGACGCTATCTCTGGTGTTTTTACCAGGACTGTTGGAGCTGAGGTTATCTCTGGTGTCTAGTGATAGTTGCTTTGGTGTCTGATTTTGTTGGAAACCCAAAGCAGGAAGACACTCATGCAGGAAGTGATTCAGTGAATCTACAACATGGGCTGAATGTAGAGTAACTGCTCTGTGGAGAGGACCATGTCCCACTGGACCTCTGCTTCCACCTGGTACCACTCGTAAGCTTCTCATCAGCTCCGTGCGTTCTGTTGTTCTGCTCCACCAGCAGCACCGACCCCTGACCATCACTCAGGTCATTTGAGTCTGTCAGCTCTGGACAGACCCTTCTGGTTATACCAGTAACCATTAGCACTGGTTACTGGTATTGTGCTAAACCTACAGTGTTAACTGTGGGATATTAAGGACATTTGTCAATATTTACTTTAACATCAACAAATGAAGCTGTACCAGTGATAGGGCTGTACCAGGTGAAACAAAACAAAAGACTCTAGTGATTCTGCGACAGAAGCAGGAAGATAACAGTCAATACCATCAACATTATGAACACCACAAAAAAAACATCAATACCATCAACACCATCAATAACATCAGTGTTTGTACAAAGCAGTCGTACTGTAGTTCTGCTGCGATTGGTCGATACAGAGTCAGTGTTGAATAAAGGAGATATTTCCTGGGAAACACATGGTTTCAGAGACTTTAGCGCCACCTGGGGTATTAACGACCTCACACCCCCAGTGTCAGGAGGTATATATTTATTTATGAACAATGCTTCCAGGAAGAAGAGGGACTAAAAACAATCAGCTGTCAGGATGGGGGAGCTAAGGGGGGTGTAAAGCCCCCTGACCCCTCCCCCCAGCAGATGCCCCACCCCCAGCAGCTGTCACCCCCCGCCCCCCTGGTCTAAATACAGCCAGCTACAATGGTGAACCAGATACCACAGCAGAGGAAACTGGTCACGGGCACCAGTTATTTTAGGATCCTCTTTCTGTGGTCACCATGGTCTGATCACTGAGGAGGAGGACACCAAGTCCTACCTGGTACTACCTGGTACTACCTGGTACTACCTGGTACCCATGACAGGTGTCTCTGTGGTCAGGGTGGAGAAGAATTGTGGTCCATGGTCCACACTTTGGTGATGGCTTAAATCACCTCTGGTTGTGTGCATTGTTGTGGATGACGATGTCATAGTGAGAAGGTGTTTCCTTTCCTTCCTTCCTTTCCTCCTTCTTCCCTTATTGGTCATTGATTAGTTACAGCAGCTGAAACAATCAAGTCCTGTCCACTGGACAGACCAATCAATGGGTATTCATTGGGTCATTAGACAAGACAAACAGAATCAGACCACCAGACCTCCAGACCATTACACCACATGATCACTAGACAACTAGACCATCAGACCACCAGTCCACCAAACCAATAGACCACAAGTTCACCAGTCCAACAAATCACTAGATCACCAGATTAGTAGACCATCAGACCTCAAGACCAATAGAGCATAAGACTTCCAGACCACCAGAACACTTGACCAGCAGAGCACTCCACCTCCAGATCTCTAGAGCTCCAGATCATCAGACCTCCAGGGTTGTCTTCTCAGTGTGTGGAGTTCCAGCCTCACAGCCTGTTTTTGACCTTTGTTTTTATTCTTCAGGTCAACTTTCCAGACGTGGAGCGGGTGGAATGGCTGAACAAGGTAAGAACTCTCTGAGAGAACCTGTCCTGGTCGTCTGGTCTCTTCTAGTGGTTTAGGCTGTAGATGTTCCAGCTCTCTGCAGGCTCTCTACCTTCTCATTAGGGTTAGGGTTTCAGGAGATGATGATGCTGCTGCTGCTTCATGTGTCTCTCTCTGTCTCCTGGCAGACAGTGAAGCAGATGTGGCCCTTCATCTGCCAGTTTGTGGAGAGACTGTTCCGGGAGACCGTCGAGCCAGCGGTGAAGGCCTCCAACTGCCACCTCAGCACCTTCAGCTTCAGCAAGATTGACATCGGGGACAAAGTGAGTGTCTCCTGATGACTGCTTGGTACCCGTCACGCTGCTGTAGAGTAGCAGGCGTCCGTGGAACAGCTGCTGAGGGTGTGCGCGTGCTGGGTCCACAGGTTACATTTGTGTGTGAGAGGGACGTTGTGGTTTTGGGTGGGGGTCGGGTGTAGCAGTAACGAGGCAATAATGTTATTTTCTGTTGCATTTCAGCCTCTTAGAGTCAACGGCGTCAAAGTCTATTCAGAAAATGTTGACAAACGGCAGATCATCATGGACCTACAGATAAGGTGAGAAGAACGATGGTCAATGAAGACATGAACTTCATTCACATCATCTGTAACTATGGTAACAGCATCACAGCGTGATAATATCATCAACACACACAACAGTATCGTCAGTGTTAGGGATAAAAGAAGAACCTTTTGAAGCAGAGACTCTGTTTGTCCCACTCAGCTTTGTTGCCAACACAGAGATTGATGTGGACGTCAAACGTTACTACTGCAAAGCCGGCATCAAGAGCATCCAGGTAAGAGAATGATTAACTCTCCCTATGTCCTCAGGTGGGTGGTGTTGGGGTGGATGTTACCTTTCCTTTCAGATGAAGAAAATGTTAACGTCTCAAAATGTACGTCTGGTGTTGACTGGTCCAAGGTGAAAACTACCTGAAGATGTCTCTGCTGTGTGAAAAAGAACTGGTTTGTCCTGTGAGCCTTGAACGCAACAATGCTACGTTTGAGGACGATTAACAGGCTGGACATTGGGGAGACACCTGCGTGTGGTTGAGACTTGATGAATGGAAGGAAATAAAAGAGCGTCATTGTGCAGAGAACAGTTCCATGTCCTCAGGGACCACTGTCCTGGTTATGGCAGACCTACATTTGTCTGTCAGCCCACTCACTTCAAATCACCAGGAGACACCTGTGAGACCAGTACCCCAGAATGACACACTTAAGACCATGTGCTGACACATGGTCAATGACCACAGACCCCTGAGCTCAGACACCAGGAAACAGGAAAGGGCTGAAGTGAAGTGAAGGAGGAAGTCCATCTCATGATGGACAGATATGACCAACCAGCAGGTCCAAAAACCTAATCTCAGGAATTGTAGTGCAGTGACAATTTAATCTGTGGTGAAGGTGTGAGATGAAATGAAACAGGTTCTCATTTCAGGCTGTTTCCACAAAGCTCTCGCTTCCTCAAACTGTCTCTCTCTCTCTTCTCTTCTCTCTGTGTCCCTCCCGTGTCTCCACAGATCCACGGTGTACTGAGGGTGGTGATGGAGCCGTTGCTCGGTGACATGCCTCTGGTCGGAGCACTTTCTCTGTTCTTCCTCAAGAAACCAGTAAGTTTTGCCACTAAGTCTATTTGAGTCCAACCAAGTCAGTCTGAGTCCATCCAAGTCAGTCTGAGTCCATTTGAGTCAGTCTGAGTCCGTCACAGTCGGTCTAAGTCAGTCAGAGCTGTGGACAATCCTGTCCAGTCTGATGGTTGACACTGTCAGTCAGGAGCTCCATCCAGTCAACTCTGCTGCTACAGTCATGTGGTGATACATCAGAGTCGACCTCCACCCAGATGGGGTGGATAAAGGATGAAGATGTTGTCCTGCAGGAGAGAAGGAAGAAAAAATTAATTTCCTGTGATTCCGTCCAGCTTTGGTTCTCGATGCCAATTGAAACCAGTCCAGGACCTGAGTGGACTTGGCCACAGCTGGTTCTGAGCTTGGACCATGGTCAGTTTGACTTGGCTCAGTGACAGGTTTCTGTGGTAAATCTCTTTTGGTTACTGGTTACTGGTTACTAGTCACCTCCACCTCCTACAGGAATGAAAAAAGACTCTGTGACCCGATCTCCACAGACAACAACATCAGTACAGCGTGGTTTTCCACGTCCCTCACGACTGTGGACTATGGAACAAATCACCACACATCACAGAGTCGTCCCCCGGTGACAGGCTCGGTTCTGCAGTGTCGGCCAGAGTGTCTGCCGCAGTGAAAACACTTCACCCAAGAAATACTGCTGAGAGAGGGCGCCAGAGAGACAGAGAGACAGAGAGACAGTGTGAGCGTGGGAAGAGCAGAGCTGCAGTGTAATCACTGTCAGTGTCAGTCAGTGGTTTCTGTCTGTAGTATCTGGTCTTATTGGCCGGACCAGAGTCACCTGTGTCACCTTTGACCCCTGGTTGACTGATTCTTTACTAAAACTAATCTTTGACTAGATTAAAATAAATTAGCTTCACTCCTTTCTTTTCTTTCCCTTTAGCTTCTGGACGTCAACTGGACCGGTCTGACAAATCTACTGGACATTCCTGGACTGAAGTGAGTTCACAGTTAGTTAGTTAGTAGTTACCCTTAACCAGTGTAAGGTCATGCTTCTGACTTGCTGAGGTCTGGACCCCTAAGGAACTTGGTCCAACTCCAGTTTTCCTCCAATCTTCTCACATGGAGATCAGGAAGGTTCAGCAGTGAGCTGAGATTAATGGAGAATATTTATAACCCAAGGACGACCTGCTTCATTCTGTCAATCTTCTTCTCTGTCCCCACCCCCTATGTCCCCACAGTGGCCTTTCTGACAGTCTGATTCAGGACGTGATCCACAGCTATTTGGTCTTACCCAACCGGATCACCGTCCCTCTGGTCGGGGACCTGGAACTTGCCAAGTTGAGATTTCCGATGCCAGAGGTACTGATGATCTGAAGATGATCTTCTGTAAGGACAACTTTAGCAACAAAGTCAACAAAGTAGACTTAAAGACACAGCTGAATGAAAAAGGACACAATTAATTTAAAATAGGTCAATTCCTCACTCGTCGCTGGTTGCTGACCTTCAGGTGTCTCCTTCTTCTCTACATGTCCACAGGGAGTCCTGAGGATCCACTTCCTGGAGGCCCAGGACCTGGAAGGGAAGGATAAATTTCTGGGGGGACTGATCAAGGGCAAATCCGATCCCTACGGCATTTTACAGATCGGCAACCAGCTGTTCCAGAGTAAAACGGTCAAAGAGAGCCTGCATCCCAAATGGAACGAGGTTTACGAGGTGGGGAGTTGGAGAAGGTTCTCCGTCCTCCTGGTGTCAACCTTCCTGATGGGAACTGATGTGTTGTCTCCCTCTCCTCAGGCGCTGGTGTACGAGCCCTCGGGTCAGCACCTGGAGATCGAGTTGTTTGATGAAGACCCAGATAAAGATGACTTCTTGGGAAGGTGAGCATGTCTTGTTGATTCTTCCCTGCTGCTGCCCCCAACTGGGCTGTAGGTGTAGTGCGCTGTACAGCATCACTTGGGGGGACATAGTTGTGGAAAGTGCTGGTTTGGAGACCGTGGTGTGGATTAATGAGGCCTTGTTGTCCACAGCCTGATGATCGATATGGCCCAACTCCACAAAGAGCAGAAAGTAGACGAGGTAAGATGCCACGCTGCACCTCACCACTTCACGGAGGGTTCTGATTGGCTGCTCTACTCTCCATCCATCTGCTGAGACTGTGGACAGACTGGACGGACGACGTGTCCCTGAATGCCTCTTTTGTTATAGTGAATTGGTCCAACCTCCAGTGTTTTTGGGTGTAGCCAACTCTAGGAGGCACTAACTTTTTATTGACTTGGGGGGTGTCTCCTTGTTCCCAGTGGTTCAACCTAGAAGAAGCTCCAACCGGCAAACTCCACCTCAAACTGGAGTGGCTGTCCCTGCTCTCCACCACCGAGAAGTTGGAGCAGGTGAGAACCAGCACCATTTGGTGATGGGGAGTCAGGGGAGACCATGTGACTCCTGGCCTTGTCTTCTCAGGTGTTGCAGAGCGTGCGAGCAGACAGGAGCCTGGCCAATGACGGGCTGTCGTCAGCGCTGCTCGTGGTCTACCTGGACTCAGCGCAGAACCTGCCAGTAAGTCCAGAGTCTCTGTTCTGTCTTTGTTCTGTAGACACCCAGATCATCCATCTACCATGGCACCAGTGTGTCTCCAGCAGCGAGGACAGGCTCTCTGGTACACACCCCAGACATACTGGACTCACTGCATTCAGACGTGGTGCTGAGTGTACAAAGGGATTAAAGGTTGACACTGTCCAACCACTCCCTCTAGACAGTTCTAGAGACTGCCACCTACTGTCCTCTGGTCTCCTCCCTGTATGTCAGGGTCAGAGCCGTCCTGTCCTCTGCTCTTAGCCCAGTGCAGAAGTGGACTTAGCTCCGTGTCTTCAGTGGGGTTCTTGTCTCTTCAACGTTTCCTGACATTTACCTGAATGTCTCTTCCTCTCCACCCAAGAGTGTCTTCACGGGAAGTTTAGGCAGTGGGACCCTGAGTGAGAGACGGGCGTCTGGCCTGGTCTTCTGTGAGAGCCGTCCTTCAGAGCTTAGAACCTTCTGTGTGAGTGCCCCCTCCTGGTGTAGGAGTGCAGTCTTTCTAACACCTGAGTCTAGAAGCATGTGTTGAGGTGTGGTCTGCTCAGAGCAGTAACAGTCCAGGGAAGAGACAGGTTGTTGGTTCACAGCCAGCCATTCCATTAAGTATAACTTGCTGACTCATCCTTCCCTAAATCGAGAACCTGCAGCTCCCCTCACCCTGATGTTCTCCCATGTTCTCCTCACCCCCTTCCTTCCTACTAACTCTGGCTGTGGTTTTCTCCCTGTGGCCTGAAGAGCAACCTGTCAGATTTCACCCTTGACTCCTTGAAGCAAGTCTCAGTCTTTAAGGCCCTGAAGGTAACGTGTGTCTCACCCCTGTGGGTCCCTGAACGCACCGTCCAGCTTCATGTGACCTTAGTGCATGAAGAAAAGATGGATGAATGGGTGAATGGCTGAATGGATGAACAGATAAATGGGTGAACAGGTGAATTGATGACAAATGAATGAGTGAACAGATGAATGGGTGAATAGATGGACAGATAATTGGGTGGACAGGTGAATGGAGGAACCAATGAATGGATGAACAGATGAATAAGTTAATAGATGAATGGATCATTGATTGAATGGATGAAAAGATGAACAGAGGAATAGGTGGATGGATGAATGAGTGCATGTCTGACACTGACACCAACACCGACACCATCACTGACACCATCAATGGTGCCATTACTGACCCTGTCACCATCACCGTCACTGACACCATCAGTGAAACCACCACCGTCAGTGACTCTCCTTCTGACTCCCCAACAGTCCACCAAGAAGAGCAGCTCGGAGCCCAGTCCTTTTGTCCAGTTTACTGTTGGACATAAGACTCTGGAGAGTAAGGTGAGTGCGGTGGACATCCATCAGTGAGTGTTGACAGTCTTTGGGCTCTTCTTCTTCTGACAGTGATTGGTCAGTGGCTCCACAGTGGACCATGTGTCTGTGCTATTAACTCTCTGCCTCCTTTAATAATGTCCATGAAGGTGAGGTACAAGAGTAAGGAGCCCCTGTGGGAAGACACCTTTTCATTCCTGGTCCACAACCCCAGACGTCAGGAGCTGGAGGTGGAGGTACTGTAGTCCATCTTAGTGGTGGCAACATGTTCTTGTCACAGCACCTGTAGATAATGACTGCCTTTCCCTCTGCCTTCACACACCCAGGTGAAGGACGACAAGCACAAATGCACCCTGGGAAACCTGACGGTGCCTTTGAGCAGTCTGCTGGAGGAGGAGGATCTGATGCTGACTCAGTGCTACACCCTCAAGAACTCGGGGCCCAGCTCCACTATCAAACTGAAGATGGCTCTCAGGGTAAAACACCAACCTTGTCATTGGCCTGCAATGCCAACATCTGCCTAGAGATGGCGTAGAGAAGGCTTTATGCTTGACTTTTACATGTCCTTTATATGAGTCCACACGTTCCTTTCACCTGTCTGCTCCTGACCCTGTCCCCACGCTGTCCCAACGCTGTCCCAACGCTGTGCACTAAAAATACTTTCTCTCCTTTAGATCTTGTCTCTTGAGAAGCAGGCGTTCTCATCAGACCAGCCGTCTTCAGTCCTGGTCAGAAAGACCAGTGGCTCTCAGCAGACTCCAGTCTCTTGTTTGGAAGAGCCTCCGCCCACACCTCCACCCACACTACATGTGTCCACTTTGACCCTCCAGCAGAGGGACGGTGAGCTATACTCTGCCAGTCCTCTCCGCAGCACCTCCAACCTGAGCATGTCCATGTCCACGTCCCAGAAACACCTGCCTCACAAAGAGTCCACCCCCAGCCTGGCCTCAGACCTGTCCCTGCCCTACGCCACCTTGGAGCTACAGCAGCGGCTACGTCACCTCCACAAGTAAACACACATGCTGAGAACCTGCCTTCACTTTGAAGAAGAGCGCCATCTTCTGGGCTATGTGGGCTAGCTGCTTGGCTAGAACTTTAGCTAAACCTAATCTGTTACCTGTTACACTGACTGACTGACTGGTTGACTGGTTGTCTGACTGGTTGTGTTGTGGTTCCAGCGGCTCGGCTCCAGGCCAGTACCCCCTGGGTGAGGTCCAGTTGACCGTGAGACACAGCTCCCAGAGGAACAAGCTGATTGTGGTTGTCCACTGCTGCCGGTGAGTTCATGGACATCTTCTTCTTCGTCATGGTGGTCTTCATCATCCACTCATGCATTAACAAGCATAGACTTTGTCCTTGGCTCCTGGTGCTGTAATGTCTGACCACTAGTGAGGCTAACAGCGTCCTGTGGTGTGGATGGTCAACATAAGCAACATGTGCCTGGGGACATGTGACTGAACTATTTTGTCCTGTGTGTCCTCAGTAACCTGATAGCCTTCTCCAAAGATGGCTCCGATCCCTTCGTCCGCCTCTATTTACTGCCTGACAAGAGCCGGACGGGACGGAGGAAGACCGGCACCATCAAGAGGAGCCTTGACCCGGTCTACGATCAAACGTGTGTCCATCCGTCCATGGATCTGTCAATGGATTCATCCATCCGTCCATCCAGGGCACAGACTAGAAGCACTGACCTGACGTGTCTGTATTTGCAGCTTTGAGTTCAGTGTGTCTATGGTGGAGCTCCACAGAAGAACTCTGGATGTAGCAGTGAAGAACCGAGGCAGCATCCTGTCCAAACACAGAGGACTGCTGGGAAAGGTTTGATCTCAATCATCTCCAATGATCATTCTTGACATCTTCTAACTCTTGGGCTCTGAGGACTTTGACAACTCCAGTGATGGAGACTAGTCCTGCTCCTAGACTGGAGAAACAGGTCCATCCATGTATTTTCATCCACTTCTTCTTTATTCTATTCTTTATGCTAACGCTAACCCTGCAGACGGTGGTTGATCTCAGTGGAGAGGACATCTCACGAGGATGGACACAGTGGTAAGACTGAGCTTCTGTCTCTGTGGACATTAGTCTTGTCAGTCTCAGCTCCTGTTTCTCCCTGTCTTCTGCTGTAGGTACAGCCTGAGCGAAGATGGATTGTCTCAGAGTCTACTGAGTGTTGACGACCCCATGCTCTTGTCCTGATGTCCTAGAGATGTCCAGTCTCCCTCAGTTTGCAGCATGTCACTGTATTTTGAACACTTCCTGTTATTGTTGGATTCAGGGCCTCTCACAGTCGGTGTCCAGTCTGTCCCACTCCACTTTGTGTCAAGTCCCTGTGGACCTGATGAAGGACAGGTGCAGGCTGTTGATTTGTCCAGGGCGAGAGAAAGTGGACAAATGAGGACTCTGGTTCAAGACTGCAACTTTGTTTATTTTGTCTTGAAGTGTATTTTGACTGTTTTCATGTCTTTTTGCTTGACTCTGAAGACGGAATGCCTAAAGACCAGGACTCTGTATGTGTTGGAGGACTTTGTGCAATATTGTTTGTTTTTGTTTGACTTTTTGAAAACCAGAGGACATTTTTAGGTCTGCATACATGTGCTGCATCATATGAACAGAGCACCACCTGCTGTTCATGCAGAGTAAAGACAACAGAAGTCTTTGAGGGCGGGGGGGTGGGAGGGAGTACAGTTTTGTCAACAGACTCGGCTGACAGGTGTGTGTCCGTGTCCTCCATGCCCTGGTTGGTGTTCATCTGTCTATCCTGTGCCTTACACCCCCACCCCTATATTTATGGCCTTCTGAATGGAATTATTTTTGAATGATCTGATGCCACGAGGCTTTTGAAGAATATAAAGATTACCTTCTGACTTTTGTCCAGCCTGTGTGTCTGTCCATGTTTGAAGACGTCTTGCAGTAGAATACGGTAGGCGGTAAAAATAACTGCATGGAATTTGCAGTAGCCTTCTACCTATATACTATATATACAGTATATACTGTACATGTATACATATATGGCGGGCCGTGCATTTACACAGTAGGCCTTCGGTGATGTCATAGTCTTGTGACGTCCAATCAGTACGCCTCATCATAACATCAGTATGACACCAGGACCCAGGAGAATCCACTCATATGTGTTGGGTTTAAGGTACGGCCAGCTGGAAGGCCCTAACGTCACCATCTTGCGAGATGATTGGTCTGAGGAGCTGTGTCCTTTCACTTACAGTGGACAGAGCCCTCACTTTTGATTCTGACGGCTCTGGCAGATTTCATGGAACCTGACAACATTAGCCAACTAAAATATGATTGGATAAAAGGTTTTTATCAACTTTTTAATATAAAAACCCTTTTCATATCGATAAAATATAAATAATATAAATAATTATTATGACGGCCCGCTTCTATAACGTTGGATGTCAATAACGTCTGTTCGCTTCATTTTCAGCTATTTGTCGCCATCGTGCGGTCAACAGTCAAACTGACAACCGCCGCCCGCCCCTGTGACGTAATGGCGTATACCGTCGTGACGTCATGACGTCGGCTCCAAATGAATTTGCGCGGGTCCTGCAACCGTCGTGGACGCCTGCTTGTGTTTTGACGCCGGGTTTTTCAGTAAAAAGGTAAGAAATAAGACTTTGACCGAGAAGACGTTGGGACAGACATGGAGACCAGAACACAGGGACGTCAGTGTTTGTCCACAAACCACCAAACGACACTTTTTGTGGCCCGGCGGCCATGTTGTTAGGGTCAGGGCTGTTGTTGTTTGTCCCTGTAAGGATTGTTTTCACTCTGTCCATCACAGTTGGACAAGGACAGAGACCGAAACGACGACATGACCAAGAGAGAAGCCTTTTTAGCGGCGGCCAGGAAAGAGAAGGTGGAGGATTTCCTCCGGTTTATTCAACTTCACGTAAGTTTTATCAGCGGGTCCACTGTATAGAACATCTATGTCTGTCCAAGTTTGTCCATGACTTAGTGATGATGTAACAGTAGGACAAGTGGTTGAGACTGTAATGTCAATGTAATTGTTATTTTATTGAACATTTGGTCATGAAAACGAAGGAGACTCTAACTTCCTGATTGTATCACGGAGCAGAGGAACAATGCAGATCCCTTCGACGTGGAGGAGGTGCTGCAGGAGATGACCAGAGACCAGAAGGAGGCTCTGTGGGGAGAACTGTGTCTGCTCCTTCGAGATGTTCTGCAGAAACGTCCCCCCGAGTGCTGGGTGGAGGGCGGCCGGGCCAGGCTGCAGGAGGACATGGATGTGGATTCAGACGTTGACCCCGTAAGTTCATCACCTCAGTGGTTTTCACTCATCTGCTTTTTCAGACATTTTAGCAACTCCTCCGTCACTCCTCCGTCACTCCTCCCGCAGAAACATGTGATGGCAGTGGTGGATGGAGTTACACTGGTAGCTGTGGTGTCCACGAAGGTTTTACAGGATGGAGACACCTACGATGGCCTTCTGGACTTGAGCCACACACTGCACGGTGAGTGCGTTGGTCCTGGTCGTGTCTCTGTCCAGATGAGTCTGTGGTCAACTCTTGTCTGTCTGTCCCTCCCTCAGATGTTCTGCTGTCTCTGCCCGTCTCTGAGACTCCACCGCCTCTGCAGCTTCACATCCACTCTCTGTGCGAGGCCTGGTGGAGGAAGGGCCTGGAGGACGGAGACAAGTTTGGTCGCACAGCTTTTGTGGTCTCTCTGCAGAGGAGCTTCCAGATGAAGAAACCGGTGAGTCAGCTGCAACAGGTCAACCATCCTAGAGCTTTGGTACCAGTGGAGACTGGACTGGTCCATCACTGGTGGACCTGAGATGACACCTGGTTCTTCTCAGAGTGTAGAGTTGCAGAGAGTCTGGAGTCTCCATGCCGTGCTGCTGAGTCTGGACTACACCTCAGAAGAGAACAAGGACGTTGTGGACCTCCTGCTCCAGTGCGTCCAACGTCCAGCTTACTTCATGAATGATGACGTGAGTGGAGCCCCCCAGAGTTGACCTGTGGTAGTTTTCCGTTCAGCCTGAACATTCTGTCTGTGCTGCTGCTGCAGGGTAAACGTTTCCTGGTCTTCCTCTTCACCTGGAATGTCAACTTCATCTGGGTCATTCATGGAACCATCAAAAACCAGCTGGAGTTTTATAGCGGGTGAGCAGCTGATGCCTGGTTCTCTGTTCTCTGACACTGGTGTAGAATCCTAGTGTTTATCTGTCACTGCTTATTTCTCCAGTTTGTTGGTGAATCATATCACAGAGATCTACTTCAGAGCCTGGAGGAAGGCGGACGGTGAGTTTCTGGAGCAGATGGAAACCTCCTGCATCCAGGACTTCATGCAGTCTGCCATCTTCCTGCACAGATCCTCTCCAGTCTACGCCAAAGTCCGACAGGTAGACGGACAAACAGCTGGTCTGTCCAGACTGTTTTCATACTGATGTGGCGTTTTTTCAAAGTGATGTCTCTGATCCTGCAGATCGTGAGTCACTTCCACTCCAGGAAAAGCTGCCCCAGAGTGGAGAAGATGCTGAACAGCCTCTACAAACCCATCCTCTGGAGGTCTCTGCACGTACGTTGACAGGTTCACACAGTCAGACTGAGATCTTTGCTCTTCTTCTTCTTCTTCTTCTTCTCCTCCTCTCATTTCTCTGGCTCATTTCTCCTGCAGGTGCCTAACGCTGAGGTGCGAGCAAACGCCACGTTTCTTCTGACTGACGCCTTTCCCATCCACGACCCGGCACAGACCAGTGAGGACATCAACGTCACCATTCAGAAGCAGCTGGACATGGTGATGGTACGAATCTGTACCAGTGGTGAAGTCCTCTCATTATTCTTCTTCTTCTTCTTCCTGGCTTGGCCTCCTTCAAGTAGGCTCACTGAAGCTGGTCATGGACCTGCAGCACATCCTGATCTTCTAGTCACTTCTCCATCAGGCAGATGGTCTTTTCTCTGGTCTTCTCCTATCAGCCTAACTCTGACTCCCTCTGTACTCCAGCACCTTCTGGACGATCCTTATCCTGTGGTTCGCTCCAACGCCATCCTGGGCGTCTGTAAGATTCTCGCCAAGTGCTGGGAGCTCCTTCCTCCTGGAGTCATCACAGACTTTCTGAAGAAGCTGATCACGGAGCTGCCCTGTGACATTAGCTCCCCTGACGTCCGGTGTTCCGTCTTCAAGGTGAGATCATCCCCTGGCATGGGACGTTCTTCACATTGACTTGATAGATGGTTGTTTCTGCTGACACAACGCTGTCTCCTGTCTACCCCAGTGTCTCAGCCTGGTCCTGGACAATGTCCTCAGCCATCCGCTTCTGGGGAAACTTCTGCCCTCGCTCAAAAACAGCCTTCACGATAACTCAGAGAAGGTTCGTGCAGCTTTCCTGGACATGCTCATCAAAGTCAAGGCCACTCGTGCTGCCAAGGTGAGCTGTGACCTTCAGAGATCATGATGATGATGATGATGACTACTAGGAGGTGTAGTCATTCATACAACTTGTGTTGGGGAGATGGTGAAGAAGGTGTCAAAGAGGAGGAACTCTGTCCCATCTTTACTGTCTCTCTGCAGTTCTGGGACATTTGCCACATGGACCACCTGCTGGCCCGCCTGGCGGTGGATTCTCCGTCAGTCTCCAAACGCATCATTGAACTTCTCTTCAAGTCTTTCTTCCCGGTCAACGAGTCGGAGCGGGAGTGGTGCAGTCGCTGCGTCACCCTCATCCAGATGAATCCTGTGGCAGCACGAAGGTTCTACCAGGGCATCTTCAGACATACAGCCCCCACCAACCTCAGTCAGTAACAACCAGTGAAGGTTCTCCACTGAATCAACCTCCACCTCAGCTGTTGGAGTTTCACTTCTCTGTGTCTGTCTGTCTGTCTTCCTCCGTCCAGTCAAGATGATGTTGGCCATTCGCCGTGTCCTGAACAGCTGCATCCAGACGGACTGTGACATGAGTGACATCAACGAGGGCGACAAGGAGAACAGTGAGGTGAGGACAGTCATTTTCACTGAACGTCTCTCCTTCATGACTCACTGAGTCCACTCTTATCCTACAAGCTGTCATTCTCTGTTCCCACCAGCAGGCGGCACAGCTGGGTAAAGACATGGCTCTTGTGTCCGGTCTGCTGGAGGTGGTGGTCATCCTGTGGAAGAGTGTGGAGAAGGCTCTGAAACGGAACCAAGAAGCCCAGAAGTACATCGTGGCCAAGTTTGGAAGTGTTCTGTCCAAGTACTTGCAGACCTTCGAGGTACTTTGGAAAGGTTCCACTGTCCAACCTTCTCGTCCTCTATTGGGGCTGAAGATTCTCCTTTCTTGTCTCTGCAGGATGAACGCTGCACCGTTCCACTCATGCAGCTGGCCTCCTTCATGCCTCCTGCTGCAGTTCCAACATTCAGGTGAGGGACACTGTGAGACACTACCTGTCTGTCTGCAGAATGTTGACTGTCTCTCTTCCTTCCCAGCTGTGGGGTCTTGTCCAGGCTGAGGCGCTTGGAGTCCACTGCAGCGCAGGCCCAGTACAGCCAGTTACTGGACTGTCTGTGTGGGTGGGGCCAGGCCGCGGACCTCCTGGAGATCATCACTGATTGGCTGACTGAGGCATCACCCAAACAGGCGGTCAGTGTCTCCAACACAGGGCGGCAGAGGACGGACTGGGCCTGGGAGGTTAATTCTCGACTGTCGTCCACAGAGTGCTGCCCCTGGCCGGAAGGCGGTGCGAATACAGGTGACGGAGGAGCCCAAACCAGAGGTGGCGCTGCTTTACCTGGACTATCTGCTCAGCCACTCCTCAACGCGGGACTGGTTGCTGGCTGTGGGTGAGACGCCACTGAAACATCTGCACAAAGTCCTGGGCAACTGGAAGGTAATAAGACAGGAACTATGGAAAGAAACGTCAAAATAAAAGCATGCTGTTGTGGTTTGGCACTTTTAGAAAATCAAGGACCAGTCGCTCAGTACCAGGTGTTACTGAAGTATGACTGGATTATTTCTCAAAATGATATCAATCAGTAAAAAAGAAGTAACCTGGGTGGAATGGTCAAAACTTCTTCTGTCCTGATGCATGGGAGCTGAACACTGACATCTTGTGGCCCTTTTAGAGAAGGGCAAAGAAAAGTGTCAAAATCCAAAAGTGAGAATGGGAGAAAAAAAAAAGAATCAAAGCTGAGGTTGGATGAAGACTGAAGAAAGAAACGTTCTTGAATCGGTTTCTCTGCTCTTTGTTTTTTTTTATTCTCCACAGTCTGTGCTCTACGCCCACCTCAGCTCCTCCTCCACCCAGAGTCCTACAGCCCCCAGTGTGGAGACAGCCCTGAAGGTCTTCCTGCTGCACGGCCGTCTGGCTGCTCATCTACAACATCAGGTCAACAATCTTTCAGACAAACCTCCTGCTTCTCAGGGATGAAGGTCCGGTTCAGTAAACCACATCTCCTCCATCTCCTCCACCTCCTCCACAGGCCTCCGAGGGTCGTGACTACCTCTTCTCTCTGGAGCACTCAGCAGCTTGGGTGGCTGACAGGGTTTTGCCCGTCCTGAAAGAGGAGGTTGAAGATTCCTCTGCGTCTCATCTGCTGCCTGTGCAGATCATTGAGGTGAGGCTCAATGTCTCAGGACCTCCAACATTGGACGGTGGACACAGTTGCCCATAACCATGAGTCCTTCTCACCAGGTGCTGCTGTCTGTGTGCCGTGATGTTTTGCTGGTGGGTCTGGGAGATGATCATTTCAAGGGTCAAGTTCTCCATCTGTGCTCCTTGGTCCTCCTGTCAGGTGAACATCTTGCATCAGAACCACTGTAGTTGAGTCAAACTGTTGCTACATGGACATCTGTACGGTTATGTCTTCAGAGGCTGGACACCTGCTCGTCCCTGCAGTGCTTCCTGTGTTGAAAGAAGTAGCAGGAAGCTTTGAACCTGATGATGAGAAGAGTCATCAGGAGGCACCAGAGAGTGAGAGCACCATCATTCTGGGCGTAGTGGCCAACATCTTTCAGAAGGTTGTGGAGATCCTGGCTCGGCGCATTAAGGAGGAACCAGAGACGGGGAAAGAGGTTGGCTGAGAAGGATCTTTCTGGCTCCACCTGGATTTGACAGATGTTCTCACCTTAGATCTTGTCTGCAGCTCTGTCTGTCAGCTGTTCCTGGTCTGACAGACTTCCTCCAAGTGGCTCGGACCTGGGACAGAGCTCCACTCAGTGGAGTCTTCACAACACTGTTCGCCATCATGGTTGTGGAGAACAGATATGTGCTGCAGAAGGTAGGACCATCCAGAGAGTTCAACTCTGAGACATAGATATCAACAGTAATCTGTGGTGTTTCCATGTCCAAGATGAGACATCCTGAAGAAGTCATCACTCCAGAGTCAGTGGAGGACATGCCTCAGCTCTCCAACGTCCTGCTCTCCATTCTCCTCAAATCTCAACCCCTGAGCAGGTAAACGTCCACGTCCAGGACATCAGCTCTGGTCTCTGCTGGAGACAACAGAAGATAATTCAAGTGTGTTTGTCCTCCAGAGCTTTCTTGAGGGAGGTTGAGTCTTCTCTGGAGTCAGACGCCGTCAGCAGTCTCCTGGAACTGGCTGCAGTTCTGCGTGTATTGTCCGTCATCAAACACTGTGAGGACTTGAAGGTCTTTCCGTTTGTCTCCTCGTAGATGTTGATGTTGGTGAAGATCAGTCTTTTTTTTTTCCCGTAGCTGGATTGTCCTCTGGAGCTCTGAAGACTTCAGCCATCTGTGTCCAGCAGCAGCTCCAGACCCACACAGCTACAGCCCTGGGCAGCACTGATGTCCTGGGGTAGGAGATGGTTGGATGGATGAAGTGAGAAGGTCACTGATTGGTTCACTCTTTTATTTTTGGGCTTTGTTCTTGTTCTCATCAGGATGATTTTTGATTCTTCTGTGAAGACGGTGAATCAAATCCTGTCTCCATGAAGTCCCTGAAGACGAGAAGTGGGAACTTCTGGTGTCTCCTCCTCCTCATCATCACAGTTTTATATATTATATATCAGGTTAATGCATTAGTTACACGTTTATATATATTTATATATGACTGATATAAAACCTGTGGATTCTTCTGCTTCACTCTGGTCTGAAGAGAATAAATGTCTGTCTCTCAGCACGTCCACTTCTTTGGTTCATCCTTTGGTGGGTGGGGACATTGAGGGGGGGTCAGTTTGCAGTGGTACAATGTCAACTCTGGTTCATCGACAACAGTGGTGTCTACGGGAGCCTGGACAGGACAAAGCCTTCAGATCCAGGCTGAAGAGACGTCTCCATCTGTCCACAGTTGCTGCTGTGACATTTTAATGTGTCAGAACAGCTGAAGTCTCCAGCCTCCACTTCACCACCGAGCAACATCTCCAGATATATTCAAGGATAAAGTCATGAACAAACTGAAGGTCATGTCATCTTACACCAAAACCATATCTGTGGTTGAAGATCTTCAGCACTTTGTTGTCCAGTCCTCCAGTGGACACATTCTTCTTCTGCCTGTCACCTGGTCTCAGGGGTAACAGTCTCCACCACTGTCAGCTGTCCTGTGGGTGGAGAACCACTGGTTGCTGTCAGGGTTGCCTCTGAGAGGACTGAGTCTAAACTTCTCTGAAGAGGAGGCGGGTCTAATGGTCAACCAGCCAATCAGAAGATTTGCTGAGAGACCAGACGTCATTGATTGGCTTCTAGCTTTTGTAGTTTTATTTCTGATTCATTCCTGCTCCACCTGAGTCTGAGATGCTGCCCTGTGATTGGCCGATGAGAGTGGCCATCATCTCCAGCTCCATCCTCATCCTCAGCCACATCATCTTCATCCTCGTCCGTCCACCAGCCGCGTGCGTGCCTGTGTGTGTTGACGTCAGGAGGTGAGGAGGGGCCGGAGGTGCTCAGATTGTGGTGCTGAAGCGCCGCCTGTGTCGTCCCCTCTCCTCCACTCTCCTCTCCTCCTTCCTCCTTCCTCCTCCGGCTTCTCCTTCTTCGGCTCTCCCACCTGGAGACGATGTCTCTCTAGGCTCCGCTGCCTCGACCGGAAGATGCGCCGTTAGTGGACCGTGGATCAGTGATGGAGCCGCCGCGCCGTCCCACCTCCCTCCTCCGCCTCCTGCTGGCTGCTGTGGCTCTGGCTCTCGGCTCCTGCTCCTCCTCAGCTGCTGTGGCCGACGGGAGATTCGGTAGGAAAGATGTTGATGTTCACATGTTTAATGTGGAGAAACTTTACTTTTCATTCCCAGGTTTTTTCATGTTTTTTTGTTTGGACACTTTGTTGTTTCCACGTCTTCATCTTCATCTTCATCTTCTCCTCATATTCAACATCTAGAATCAGGAAGTGAATCCAGTCAGGTGACCTGACGGGGCAGATGAAAGGGTTATTGTCATGAAGATGTTTCTCCACTCAGTTGGAGACCACAACCAGCTGTTAGCTGTTAGCTGCTCTTAGTGTTAGCATCAGCATCACTGAAAAATACCCCACACTATTCTCAGACCTTCAGGCCTGGGGCTCCTCCTCACCTCCACCTCCCAGTGACCGTTACATAACAGTGGGAGGATGGTCTGTGTAGACCTGGCACTCAGTCACTCACACCTTCTACCTCCACCACCTTTCTGCTCCTCACTGACTCTGACAGCCCTCGTCTCCGCCCACTCCTGTCACCATGTCGTTGTTGAACATCAAGAATATTTTCACTTCCTTTTCTTCTGCTGGGAAAGGTTCAAGGCTCCAATCACCAGCAGGGGGGGCTCTGTTTACATTGATGCTTTAGACCCTGTCGTCCTAAGTTCTTGAATGGTTGGTTTCCTCGTGGTTAACGAAGTGGACAGAACAGACGTAGCCTGTGGTGTGAAATGATGTGAATGGCTGAAAAAGGCTGTGGGTTCAGGGGGACACTTGTCCTCTGTATTGGCCAATACACCTGAAGATGTGGTAGTGACGTGGACAGACATGGACATCCGTCCCACCTTATGAAGGAGGCACATCATCGTTGTGGTGACCAGACTCCAGTTGACCTACATTTGGACCTTAGACCTGTCGCTCCGTCCACACCTCAGATGCAGCTCCAACTTCAGCTGAGACAGACAGCTGTCTCCCTCTGTGGTCTGAGGAGCACATGACCAGGAGACAGCTGGTGGTTGTCCTCCATCATCTCCATCCAGCCTTCTCCCTCTACATCTGTGATCCACGTGGACTGGACTACATCTGTTCAAAGACCAGGTATCTGGAGGTTCAGATGGTTTGGACACTGGAGCTGCTCCCTCTCACTGTATGACTGTTGTCCCATGACTCCCTGCCCTGGTTGCCAGGACAACCATTCTCCCAGGGAGACGTCTGTCTCTGTAGAGGACAGGAAACATGGAAGTTAAGTGTTGTGATTCAAGCAGTCAGTGAGACGCTGCCATGACCAAGACCCAGGACACCTGTCTACACAGTAGACTATACAGTGGTCTACAGCCATCTGTAGCAGTCTATAACAGTCTTCACAGTAGTCTATACAGTAGACTGTACAATGGTCTACAGCCATCTGTAGCAGTCTACAGCAGTCTATTCAACAGTCTACATAGTGGTCTGTACAGTAGACTATAGAGTGGTTTAGAGTCATCTATAGCAGTCTACAGTAGTCTACAGCAGTGCATACAGTACAGTAGACTACACAGCAGTCTATGCAGTTGTCTATACAGTAGACTATACAATAGTCTACATTCATCTGTATCAGTCTACAGCAGTAGCCTACAGCAGTCTTTAGAGCAGTCTACCACTGTCTTCAATAGTTTTGACAGAAGTCTACAGCAGTCTATATCAGTCTATAGTAGTCTACACTGGCAGAAGACTTTTGCTCATGAGGAGGAAAAAGAGGCGACAGAAATAAAAAAGTTATCCAACGTTCTTCTTCTGCTGTGTGGATGAAGCTGCTCCTCAGGACCTGGGGTTCAATTCCAGACTTCATCTAAACCATAGGTGGCGCTGTCACAGAGGTGTGTTCACAGTTTCTCGGTGGGACCTCAGAACTTCAGCCTACTGTAGGAGAATGCTCCTCTGTCCATATCTGGACTGTACAGCTTCATGAGGAAGTGCTGAAGCTCCCAATAGAACCCAAAGGTCAAATGTTCTTGTTCTTCAGTCTGTAGAACATCCAATCAGTGTTTTCGTTTGGTACCATTAGCACCAACATAGTGAGGTGTGGATGTTTTAAGATCCCCCTAGTGTTGGTTTGTGGGTACTGTTCCTCACATCCATAAACAGCTCTCATGAAACTTTGATGCTTCATCAACATCCTTCTTCTTCTTCTTCTTCTTCTGGGAAAGGCGGTCCACCGGAGGGTGACCAGGAACACACCCCTCCAACTTTCCACAGAGTTGTTCCCAGAATTCCAGGCCACAGTTGCTCCGCTTCCAGGGCCCGGGGCACGCAGCTCCAGCCTAGACGTGGAGCATGAATTAAAGATGACGGTGTCACCATAGCAACAGACCACCTAGAAATAGGACAGCTTGACCTTTTTCCACCGACTCTGATGTTTGATTGGCCGCTCGCAGTCACAGTCCGAGCTCTGCTCTTCACCTCCACCTGAAGGAGAACCTGATCTGAGGAGCAGCCCGGCGCGCTGGCGCAGCCTGTTGGCCGTGCATAGGAAGTATAAAAACCATCGTCCCTCTTGTTTCTGTGGCCGTCGCTGTGGTTGTCATGGAAACAGACATCAGCAGTCAGGAGAGAGAGAGACCTCTCCCCCTCTCCTCCTCTCCCTCCTCCTCATCCTCCTCCTTCTCCACCTCTGATGAAGGTTGCGCCAGGGGGGCGGAGTGGGCCTCTGTGATGTTCAGCCTCTTCAGATCTAAACAGTTCTGCTGTCTCCCGTTCCTTACGCTGTCTCTTTGCTTTGGCGTCTCCATGACAACCGTGTTCTGATTGGCTGGGGCCCAGAGAGGTTCTTGATTACCTGTGAGGGGACATCCTTACATCTTTTGTCCTTGTGAGTCTTCAGTTTTTCTATTATGGTCTGTTACTCCAACGTACAATACTACTGTACCTTAGGGAGCACTACTGCCTCCTGGTGGTGGGCAACAGTCTCTGATCAAACAAGTTTGTCTGTCGGTGTGACGTTGTTATGGCCTAGCCCTATGGTAGTACTACCTTAGGGAGCACTACTGCCCCCTGTTGATGGGCAACAGTCTCTGATCAAAACTAAACATTCCTTCTTTGTATTTGTATTTTTGGTTCTCAAACTGGGGGTCACACACAACTTGTGGAACATGTTGCTGTGTGTTTTTTTACTCTATTCTACAGATTTTTATGTTTTATTGAAGACCTTTAGGTTATTGTTGGGATGATCTCTCTCTCTGAGAGTTTTAGTTTCTCTAATTCATCACTTCTTCTTTCGTTGCCTCGTTTCTTTGATTTGGTCAAAGTTTTACACCAGATGCCCTTCCTGACGCAACCCTCACCATTAGAAAACGCTGGCGTGTGCCCCCTAGTGGCTGATTTTGTTTCCCTCATTCAATACACCTTTGTATTGAATTATTGAATTGAATGAGTATTGAATCTCTCTGTCTTTCTGTCTCTCTGTCTCTCTCACAGGTTGTCTGTTCGAGGACCAGCTCTGTGGACCCTACAAGTTCTGCTTCAATGGCAAGTCTAACTAACACACTATAATGTGTGTGTGTGTGTGTGTGTGAATATAGGTAATGAGGATGATGATAGTGATGATGTCACGTGTCATGTTCTTACATTATATGTTGTCTATGTCTCTAACTGGTCCAACAGTGACAGACATCACAGCTGGTTCTGCTATAACTGACCGTGTCACCTGGTATTGGGGGCTGTGCTGGTCCAGACAGAAGAATGTGTCTGGACCGCATGATGTCGATTTATGTTAAAAGAAAATAACTATAACACTAATAGCTCGTCCCCCTCCCCCACAGACACAGCACAGGGGGTGGTGATGGTGGTGATGGTAGTGGTGGTGGTGGGGGGGGGGGTGTCATGGAAACGCCATCAGCTCAGAGTCATTATTCTAATCATCCTTCAGTGAACCTCTCATTATCAGATCACTCCAACACAAAACCATGAGCTCCATTCGGGGGCTGGGGGGTCTCCATTATTAGCTCCTCCATTTATCATAGGTCGTATTAGCATGAGCATCAGCAGTAAGAATAAACAGTACTCTGGTCAGTACTCCGGAGAGTTCCAGACCGCACTCTGTTGAGTACTGGATCGTTACTCTAGAGAGTACTGGACCGTACTCTGGTGAGTATTGGACCGTACTCTGGTGAGTACTGGATCGTACTCTGGTGAGTATTGGACCGTACTCTGGTGAGTACTGGATCGTACTCTAGAGAGTACTGGACCGTACTCTGTTGAGAATTGGACAGTACTCTGGTGAGTACTGGTCCATACTCTGGTGTGTATTGGACCGTACTTTGGAGAGTGCTCTTACACTTCTCTGTAGAGTACTCGAGTGTACCCATGTGAGTACTGGACTGTACTCTGGTGAGTACTGTACTGTACTCTGGAGGGTACGCGACCCTACTCTGGAAACAGTCAACATCAGTTGCAGAGCTGACATTCGGTGCTGGTTGATGTCGTTGGAGATCTGTGGAATCTGTTGAGGTGTTGTCAGATATCTGTAGATTAGATCACAGGACACACACACACACACACACACAGAGGTCATCCTGGAGACTGTGGACTTAGCGTGTCTGGGTTTGTCTTTGCAGCAGAGAGACTCTGCAGTCACTGCAGGTCCTCGACGTTCCAACCTTAGGGGTCCAGACCAGCCATTGAATTATGGGACTGATGGGGACACTGTGCTGGCTGTTGCTAGGCAACCCATGCTGAGTGAGGCAGGAGGCGTGCTGATAGGTGGATTGCTGATGAAGCCCTTCCTGGTTATCATATTAGGGTTCTGTCAGAGAAGACAGTCGTGACAGACTGGCTAGATATTGGTTTATAGGCTAAGTTATGTGGTGTAGTCAGACTAACTGATGGGTTCCAGGTAGAAATGAAGAAGCAGAAGAGATTAGCTAAGAGCCACCTTTATGATGTGAGGAGAGGAGAATGGTCTGTGGAGGAACCTTCTAGGGCAGGTGGTCTTGATGGAAGTAGAACCTACAGGGACAGAGACGTCCACGTCCACGTGGGCGGCAGAACACTTCACACCCACGTGCACTATAACTGTGATGACACTCGTGACTCTGTTGTTCTTCAGACGGCGTGTTTGGACGGTGCCTGGACTTGGTTGGTGCACATCTGTACACCTACGATGTTCCTCCGTCTGCTCTGGAACGCCTCAGGATCCTTCTGCAGGAGCTGGCTCACAGAGGTACCGACCGCCTCTTCATCTCTCTCCCTCACACTCCTCACTCTGGGAGGAAATCATACTATTTTTGTGGATGCAATGCCCTGACTTGTCCTGCAGGGGGTCTGCTCAATGAACTGAATCGATGAACAGAAGAAAAGGAAATAAAAAACAAAGTAGAGTAGACAACAACCATTTTTCTAACGTTTGAGGAAGAAACTCTTATGTCATTTTCTCCAACCTACGAGAGAAGAGAGTTATTTTTAGTCCGTTATTGTTTGTAGATCTGTGGTTCCTCGTTCTACTAGAACGTCCAGAGAACCTTTGACATCATCTAATCATCCTGTCATCCTGACATTCATTGCTCAACAGTCTGGACTGAACACTGTCGATACCACAAGCTAAGAATATTCTGTGAGAAGGAAGTCAATAATGACCCTCTCCACCCTGAAGGTTCCTCCAATAACCACCGGGGGGCAGTAGACAGCTTTATTGCCAACTGTTAGCACAAACGTCACAGTCTGTTGCTGATCTCAGATCTGATCCTAACGTCTTTGAACAGGCGTGAACCAGTGTGGAAAATCAAATAGAAACAAACCAGGGCTGAAGTGATGGAAGTGAATCCACAGACACCTGGACCACAGACCTGAGCTGACCTTCATCCAGGTCTGGACCACAGACCTGACCTTCATCCAGGTCTGGACTACAGACCTGAGCTGACCTTCATCCAGGTCTGGACCACAGACATGAGTTGACCTTCATCCAGGTCTGGACCACAGACCTAAGCTGACCTTCATCCCCATGACTACTGACACCTGGACCACAGACCTAAGCTGATCTTCTGCCTCCTCCTGGAAGCAGAGAATCTTTGAAATATGTTTGTTCTTATTCAGACTCTTCAAGATCATAGTGGATTAAAGTTCTGGAGACACCAGTCCGTGGGTCCACCAGCCTTATGTTTAGCCACGTCTGATTTGACTTCAGTTGGACTTTGCTGTAGATTGGAACAGAGCAGAGCAGACCACATCTTCCAAGAATGTCCATAGAACTTTGTTTGGAACCCAATGATGAAGAACCTGCCAATCTGAGGCGTGAACTCCTTTTTTCTTCTTCTTCTTCTCCAGGGTTGACGTGGCAGGACGATGTCACCCAGAAGCTTATCTCCAGAGAGCTGTCCAGACTGAGGAAGACCTCCAGTCCCAGGCTCCCTGCCCACAGCAGCAGCAGCAGCAGGACAGTGAATCCTGCACAGATGGAGCTGAGCAGGAACCTCCAGCAGTACCTGACAGGTGTGGACTTCCTGCCTCAGGCTGGGACAGATGGACAGTCAGTACAGGTGAGACTCCTCTGACACCGTCACTGCAGCATAGCTCCCCTAGTGGTCACCCAGCACAAACGACAGCCCACCGACGTCATCCATCCAGGAGAGTCCATTAGAGTCTGGTAGAGTCACTCAGAAGGTCAGAGGTTGTATCATCATAGGCTTGGACTTTTTTTTGAATTCATCCTAAATGTCAGTCCAGTCTTTCTGCTCACCGTACAGTAGCGTCAAGGCCAGAAGTCAAGGTCGACTGACTTTCCCCCAACGGGACCCACTTCCTGTGTCCCCGCCCCTGGAGGGGCCTCATCCTATTGTCTAGAGTCAGAGTGGCTGTGGACCTTTTGTCTCTCCCTCTCTCTCCCTCGCCGCCCCCTGCTGGGCTGGGAGCCATTTACACAAAGATCCTTCTTCACCTCATATTTAAGGCAGAACGCCAGCTTTGTTGTGAGACGGGCGTCCGTCTCAGTGTTGGCGAGTTAAAGAGGTCACCACCTTTCCTTATTGATGAGACGGGACCCTTTGTTGGGGGGCGATGATGGTTAGCGTGAATGGGGGGGCGCGGCCCGCCGTGCTGAGAGAGAGACTGACATTTTCCCTCCACACATTTGAAGAAGAGAAAATGGCACCAGGGGAGTGAGTCGAGGGCAGAGCTGCAGATCCTGGATGAAAATGTCACTCAGTGTGTGTGTGTGTGTGTGTGTGTGTACTACAGTACTACTACAGTACTACTACAGTACTACTACGTCCACAGACTGAATCTACAATGATCACATCTTACGTCGTAGATCCGATTTTGAAAAAGACAGTGGACAGACACAGCTTCAGTCCACTGTCCACTGTTGTCCACAGACTGACATAGTCATGGTGTTGCAGGGTGAGGACGTCCAGACTGGCTGGTCCAGACCCAGACATGGCTGGAAGGACACCACCGTCTACAAGGTCTCTCCTCCTCTCACCAAGATCTTCACCCAGAGTGGGGGGTACATTCGCCCTAAACTCACCGCCGCCCCCTACAGCCAGGAGCTGCGGTCCAATCATCTGGAGATGTTCCTGGGCGGGGCCCCAGCGGGCGACAGGGCTGCCTGGCCCAAAGAGAAGTTCCGGAACATGGACTACTTGGGTCCCGGTTCAAGGTCCGACCCCCGCCGGCTCCTGTTGAAGGCTGGGCGCCCCCCAGTGGACGGTAAGAAGTGACAGGTTCATCTGTTAATTAGTTATTGAGGAGGAGTCAACTCCTGGTCTGTGTCTGTTGTGAAGACCAGGTTCTGCTGGAACCAGGTCTTATCTAGAACCAGGTCTGGTCGTGGGGGGAGTCTTTCACTATTAAATGAGATTTCATAGATTAGTCCAGATTATTGTGGATTATTCAAAGGAATAATGACTTTGTTGTGTTTCTCCATCTTTTTGACACTTGATATATTTATGTTTTGTTGTTGTTGTTGAAAAAATAAAGTATATTGAATTACTGCAGTATTTTGTTACAACACAGAGCATTGAGTATTTTTGTCCAGTCTGTTGTTATTCTTTGATAATCTGACCTGCTGGTTAGAGTTCCTGAAGCTTCCTGAGGCTGGAGCTCTGTCTCCACATGGTTGAACATGAGGATCAGGGTGAACTACAGTCTGAGGGACAGATTGACACCAACTGTCCTTCAAAGTTCCTCTCCTTTACCTTCCTGTCCAGATGGAATGATCCAGACGCAGCTGGACAGACACGGGACAAACCAGGACAAACCTCCGATGGGAAACGGCCTGGATCAGTTGGCACGGGTCCTCTCTGGAGCTCTGGAGCAGGTGGACTGGGAGCCCTCCACGGTCCCCAACAAGGAGCCACTGGTTCAGAACCAGAACCAGGAGCCCAGACCGACAGACAGAGAGAAGATGAAACAGAAAGGTATGAGGTGTAAAAAGAAAGGAATCTTCCTTCTCAGGTAGGGGGCGATAAAGAGCTGCAGTCTGTATAACTGTCAGTGTGTTTGTCTTCAGGCCAACAACCAGAGGGTGTGGACCAGGAGCCACTGGACCAGGTGACTTCAAGTCACTCAAGTCACTCTTTGTTTTCTGTTGGTCAGCGGTAAAAAGAGGATTTAGAGAAATCTTAAATTCCTGTTGTTCTGTGTGTGTTCCTTTTGAAGAACACAGTCTTCTTCTCCAAACTCCTGGACTACCTGGACATGGACACTCTTCATCAAGACGCCGTCCCACCCCCAGCACCTCTACGGGCTCAGGTGGGACTGGAGAACATCCGGAGCCGAACGTCTCAGAGCAAAGCACCCGTGGACCATGACTTGGAGGAGGAGGTGAAGGAAGGAACCGGCCTCAGGCTAACGGGTGGTGCAGGGAGCCCTAACGCCCTGGTGGACTCAGAGGTGGACAGGTGGATGCAGGAGATCCAGGAGCAGACAGGACGGCAGCAGCAGCAGGAGGAGGAAAAACCAGGGGAGAAGAGCATGAAGGTGAAGACTCAGCTGGTCCATATTGGGGTGAAGGAGTTCTCCAGCAGGGGGCAGGACAGACACTTTGGCTACATCATCACTGGATCAGAGTGAGTAGTTGATAATGATGGTGTTGATTAATCTGTAGCTGTTGTTATGGCTGGTGGGGGCACAAACAGCACAGGTGGAGCAGCACAGGTCAGGAGGAGACTCCTCACCTCCTCCTCCAGCGCCTCCTACTGGCTGCTGCTCTCACTCACCTCCTCTCATTTTTCACAGCTGCTCCATGTACTGCAGCGAAGGCAACGTGAAGCTGCACATCTGACAGAGGGGGGGGCGGGGGGGGTCTGGTCCAGGGGGGCGGGGGGGGGGGGGAGGGGGGGGGGGGGGGGGGGGGGGGGGGGGGGGGGGGGGGTCGTCCAGGGAACAGAGAGAAGAATGGGATTGTGGAATGTTTGAGGTCAGAAGGTACAGCTGGAAGTGTAGGAGACAAGCAGAAGTCCACGGGGGAATAGTGTGAGCATCAACAACCAAGTCACTCGCGGCGCCCTCTCCTGTTGATAGGGTTACTGCAGTGGAAGCAAACGTGTCTGGAATGACTTTGGAAAGACGTTGGACAGAAATGTGTCCAACATAAGGAGCGTGTTTTACCTTTTACCTGTCTGTGGTGGTTCTGCTGAGTTCCTCCTGTTCATCATTGGTTCTAGTTCTTTAGGACCAGCTTGTATTTTCAATTCATTTTCTGATCCAATTGTTTAAATTTGTTATAAATCGACTAAATCAAGAGTTTCCAACCACTGGACTGGTTGGAAGATTTTGATGGAAATGAGCTGTTGGAGACACAGAGATTCATCTCAGCAGCTGTGATAAACCTGTGATAGCTGTGTCCTCCTCCCTCCGTCCCTCCACCCTGTGTCCTCCTCCCTCTGTCTCTCCCTCCACCCTCAGCGTTGCTCTGTGGATTGGCTTTGTTTGGTCAATTTCCTTGACAATTTATTCTCAGAGAGAGAGAGAGAGAGAGAAAGGTGGAGGGAGGTAGAGTGTGACTGTGTCTCTTCTTCATCCCCCGTTTCCACTTCACCTCAGTTCCATTTGCACCTTATTATTGTCATATCAGACACTGTGTGTGTGTGTGTGTGTGTGTGTGTGTGTGGACACCTCTCGTCTCTGTGATGCAGCCATTACTCCACAGACGGCTTCCATTTTCACCTCAATTTTTTTCTCATTCCAGGAAAAAATGTTGGGGGACGGTGGGGTGGGTGGAGGGACACAGGGAGGGTGGTGTTGGTCTGTGTATGTGATCAGGGGTGTGGTGTCTTTGGGTGACACAGAGGCGCCTATGAAATATAAGGTATTATTATTATGACATGTAACTATGGACATGTAACGTTTGACACCTGCAGCCTCCTTTTCCGTCCTTGTCCTCCAGCTTCTCACACCTCCGACCGTCCACCCCTGACACCCCGTCTCCCTGTGTGTGTGTTTCCTTCTCAGTTCCCTGACATCAGACCAAGGTTTGGACCTGATGGAGCTGCTGACCCAGAAGCTGGACCTCCGGGCCACCGACCTCACCCAGCTCTCGTACGTCTGTCGTCCTTCTTTTCTAAACTGATGTTTTCATTGGGATAAAAAAACCATGGACTGAAGCTCAGGCTTCAACAGTCTGTAGCTCCTGGAATCTTCTTGTCAGGAGACATGACGTGTGTGTGTGTGTGTGTCAGGTGTGTGTTTTCAGTGTCCAGCTGTGACTAAAACCATTCAGGCCACAGTTTAGTCGACTCACATTAACTGGTTCGATCCATTTGTGCCGGAGACTTTTTGGGGCGGAGCGAGAAATCAGGTCCAGGTTTCCACCAGGGGGCGCACTAATCACTCCATTGTACCCAGTTGTCACCGGGTGTCTCATTAGGAGGAGAACGTCCTGAAATGTCTCTCTGTGAGCCACAAAGACAAGAAGAAGAAGAAAGAGTACTGGAGGCAGCTGAGTGCAGGGAGCTTCATCCTGCAGGGGGCGCTTCTGTGTTAATGAGCAGGGAGACTGTGCCTGAACCCAGTCCTAAACCCAGTTTAGTGACCTAAACACACACACACACACACACACAGAGCTGTGCTGCTGACTGACTTCAGCCCGACTCCTCCAGCAGAGGGCGGTGTGTTTCTGTTTCAACACTCGGTCCGTACAGTGTTCCGTCTCTGGGTGGAGATTATCGCAGGGTTAACGTTAACGTTACGTTTATTTTTCCCATTATAAACTTTTTGTGATCAAACAAAAATCAAACAGTAAACAGTCGTTGTTTACCAACTTGGAGGACATTGAACACATCACTGCTCCTCTTGTAGTACTCGGTAGTAGTACTACTGTACTAGTACTGCTGTTCTAGTACTACTACAGCATACATGTTGGTGTCGATGATTAGTTTGGCAGTACTACTACATTGAGGTCAGAGCGCCCCCTCCTGACACTCTTCTCCTGGCCTGCAGCTGCCGCAGCTCGTATTGAGGACAGAGAAATATGCTCTTTGTCCACTCCACCCTGTCTGTCTGTCTGTCTGTCTGTCTCTCTCTCCTTCCTTTTTACTCACTAATGAAAGAACATTCATGTGGAAACAGCGAAGTGGAGAAGTGGACGCCGCTCCTTTGTCACCCAGGCTGTGCAGCCACAGCAGGTGAGGGTTTGAAAGCCCGGCTCTGAATATGAGGCAGCTCTTCATCAGGGCTGAGCTCTCTCTCCCTCCGCCTCTGATGGGGCTGATAGGGGTGGAGGTGGAGGAGGAGGAGGAGGTGGTAAAATATGACGACAGGCGGACAGAATGGACGGAGCGTAGAGCGGCCGGGCTGAAGAGACGATGGTATCAGTGAAGGTCGGCGGCTCCACAGCCATCGGAGCAATATTGCATTTGAGAGAAGATATAAAAGAGTGAGTCTGGAGGAGGGAGATGAAGGTGATGAGGATGAGGATGATGATGATGATGATGATGGGTGCCTTTTTAAGGTGACGTAAGTGTTTTACTTGTGAGAAACACTAGGGGGAGTCGGACACAGACTCGTGAGTCAGTCTGTCCTCACACACGGGCTGTTGAGGCGAACAACCAACCACCCACACACACACACTCACCTCCTCTGCCAATATCCTTTCATCTACACACACACACACACACACACACACACACACACACTTCGCACCAGTCCCAGCGTGAAGTTGTCCGTCTACACCCTTGCCATCCTCATCTTCCATCTCCATCAGTGGAATTAGTCACGTCCACGATGATACGGAGAAGCCGGCGCCCACCACTGGTGCCATTAATGGAAACATCGTCGTCTCCCGACATCTTCAGAACCCACCCACAGATGGAGCTCTTTTACCGACTTGCATACGTCCGTCCAGCCGTCCATCCATCCACCCTGTGACCCTCTGCCTTGCAGTGTACTCACTCAAGGGTCAAATGCCTCTGATGGCGCCCAAACGTCTTCATCTCATCAGTAGGTGGCAGCAGTGAGCGTCAGAAGACAAAACTGGCTTCAATTAATGACAGTGACGTCCACCACCGCTTTGGACATGAACAAAGACATGAATAAATAACTGTGAGAATCACAGTGAGACAATGATTCAAAGGACGTCCAATCACATGGAGGCAGAGATCAAAGCTCAGCAGAGATGTCCAAACTGTGGACAGCTACAATGTCAAACATTGTCTTTTACCTTCAGAGTAGTCCAGGTCAGCTGTGATTGGCTCCACCCACCTGCGGGTAGTTGTTAGAGCGGATGGAAGATAAAAGGACAGATCAAGGGAAGGGCATCACGTCCATCTAAATCAGTACATCACAAATAATTCACGGGTGGAGAGGAGGGCGGTGCGGGGCTCTGAGGGGCGTCCAGTGGAATCTGTCCCACTGGACAGTAGGGGGCAGCAGCTCCTACAGTGGTTTGTACAGATGAATCATGACTTTGATGTTTTCAACTCACCATCGTTGGTTCCTTTTTTAAGGTACAAGGAACCAAGTACTGACTCGGTTTTTTTGGCGTACATTAGTGGTTCCCTGGTGGAAGTTTTTGGTATTGCAGCTGTTCCTTTATTTTAAAATATTTATATATTTATATTTTTTCATATAATAATTTACCTGTTGGTGACAAGCTACTATACTCTATGACCTGTCTCTGTCTCCTCTGTCTCCTCTGTCTCAGTGTCCTGGGTCCAGCTGTGACCTTCAGACTTGGACCCAACTCCAACAACTGGACCACCGCTGACCTGGTCAGGGTTGCAGGTAAGAACTGGTCCGGTTGTCATCGTTACCTCCACCAATCAGTGCGCAGCTCAGTCTGTCCACATATAGGACACGCCCCCTCTTCCTCATCCTAATCTTCTCTACATGAGTTCCTCCTTCTCCTCTGGTTCTTTGGGAAGTGTTTTAGATCAGGGTCCAAAAGGCCACTGTGTCTGTGGATCAGACCAACTGACCAATCAGCTGTCTGGAGATTCTGATCAGTTGACTAAAAGAGGCGGGCCCTTTGTGTCTGAGACACCTGTTGTAGATGTTGGTGTTTGCAGACAGTGGATTGGTTCACCCCAAGCACAGAAGTCCTACCAGAGTAGTCAGACCAGGGCAGGCGGACCTACCTATGGACCTGGGTTCAGACGTCTACCCACTGTGCCTACCATGGTGACCACGGGTCCATTCCAGAGGAGGAGCCTCTCCAGCAGTGGATCACCATGTCAGGAACTTTCCTCTTCCTGTTCCTGTTGGACGGTTGAGAATCCCCGATGATCTTGTCCGTACAGTGTGCTGTGTGGGGGCCATGGGGGGGTCAGTGTGGTGGGGCAGCACTCCACTCCACTGTCTGCCCGTCTATCTGCCCATCACTTCATCTGATGTCTTCAATGCCCCATAGAAAGGAGGAGACAAAGAGTGGCTGAAAGGCAGGGACAGTAGCCGGGCTGGGATCACTCCTTGAAAAGCATCTTGTTGGTAGCAGGTTCTCCGCGCTGAAAGGCCTGCTGGGAGGTCCCACTGTATCACTGGAGGTGGGGGCTCTTCTCTTCTGCTCCACTGGAAAACAGCGGGACAAAGAGCCGCGCTGCCTAATCCCTGCCTCGGCCGCCAAACAAAAGACGACGACGCTGCTGCTGCTGCTGCTGCTGCTGCTGCTGCTGCTTTATCAAAACTACAAGGGTGTGTGTGTGTGTGTGTTGGTGCTGCCACATCACACTGTGACAAAAATGATTTAGTTAATGTTTGATTATGAGAAGTGTGAATTATTTCAGATTATTAGCAGTCTCTTCTCCTCCCTTCTGTAATCCAGGTCTAATCCCCGGAGACTGACTTTAATCTCCAGGAATTGCAGGTTTAAAGAAATATTTCTGGGCTTTTTCTTCCTTGAATTTTAAGCTTTTACATAATAGCACAATAACTGAGATGGAAAGATATAAAATATATAAAATTTCTTGCTGACGAAAGAAAAAGTCAGTTTTGTGATGAGATGAATTTTTTTCAGACTTCTCACAATTTTCCTTAAATTCTACAAATTAAATAAACTTTGTCAGAATTTTGAGATAAAAAAAAAAAATCCAAAGCTGTTTGGATTTTTTTCCATGTTCCTCCGTCAGAGCTGAAAATCCACCTGTGAGTGGGTGAAGGAGGAGCTGCTCCACAGGAGGCTGAATACCGCCCCCTTGTGGGTAGATGTCTATAATTAGGCTGTGTCATCTCCTTCAGTCCATAGGACAGGGCGCCGCCTCTCTGCACTCTCTCGTCCTCTGAAGGTCTGTCCCTTATGTTTGGCCACTTGGTCGGTCGGGGAAGTGCAGGTCAACCACTAGGGTGTGCCAGTGAATATATTTGGGTGGGGAGAGTCGGGGGTCGAGGAACCTTCCATTGTCTGGGCCGTCGCGGCTGGGCGACCCCTGAGCCCCCCACCCCCAGAGGCCAGGCCGCGGCAGTGAGTCAGCGGACCCCCGGGCCGTGAGAACCGCGAGGCCAGGGACCCCAGGGGGATCGGGCCGGACCATCTGGAGCAGAGGGTCCAGATGTTTTCATCGCTCCACTTCAGCCTCACGGAGGTGAAAATCCACAGAAGCTCCAGGGAGTTGAGGAGATGCCACCACGGAAATTGGTGAGAAATTTCACGAGTGTCGAGTCCATTTCCACTCTGTTTGTCTGCAGCTTCAGTCACAGTCACATCAGCACCACCAAATAAGTCCACCACCAGGGCGGCGCCTCTGGTCCCTGGTCCCTGAGAACAAAGAGAGAAGAGAAAATGGATCTTCATCAAGATTGGATTCTGTGAAGGAAAAATAAAAACACCAGGAAGACAGGAAGAAAAAAGACACAAAGACAAGACAGAGAAGACAGGGAAGACAGAGGAGAGAGAGAAGACAGAGGAGACAGAGGAGACAAAGAAGACAGAGGAGCGGAGAACTGAGAGAGCAAAAACTGTTCCAGTGGTCCACATGGTCCATCATCCACCTCTGGTCTCTAACTGCTGTTGCAGTCAGTCTTTGACTCCCCCACAGACCCATGTCTCTGTCCCGGCCTCTGTAGTTGTCCACTGAATTGTCCCCTGAGTGGAGGGTCTCCACTGAGCTCCAGGTGCAGAGAGACACAGAGGAGCCAGGCAGCTTCAAAGCAGGTTGTTGACATTTCAGCCTTTTCATCTTCAAAGCAGCTCTGTGATCCTTTGTAGTCCCTCTCTGGGTCTAATGGACATCATCCGTCTGAAGACGAGGACAACCGTCGTCTCTTTAATGCTGCTTTAGGCATATTTAATACAACCTGTTCATCTCTGCAGTCCAGCTGACCTCCTCCATGCCCTTCGTCTTCGTCTTCTTCTTCTCCTCCCCTGTCTCATCAGTCTCTTATTCATGTCCAGCTGCAGCAACAGTTACAGCTACAGTTACAGCTACAGTAACAGCAGAAATAATGGCAGAAGTAACATCAGCAGTAACATTAGCAGTAACATCAACAGCAGCAGCAGCAGCAGCAGTTTTCTTTGGAGATGGACAGTGGTGGGGGACAGTTATTATTCTTACACCAACAGCACAGTGTGAGCCTGGTGGGTGGTGGTGGGCAGCCAGGTGTGGGCGACAGAGGAAGGTGTGAGACGTGTTACATTTGCACCTGTATGTGTGAACAGTGACCTCTAGTGACTACTCCATCTCTAGGCTTTTCTTTTTCTAACAACTTGATTTTCTACTTCAACTGCTTTATCATCTCTTTGTCTCGGTGGTCCATGGACCACAATGACCAAGGATCAGAACCATGGTACCTGTCCTACAGACCATGGATCAGAACCATGGTACCTGTCCTACAGACCTAGGATCAGAACCATGGTCAGCTCCATGGTACCTGTCCTTCAGACCTAGGATCAGAACCATGGTCAGCTCCATGGTACCTGTCCTAAAGACCTAGGATCAGAACCGTAGTCATCTCCTAACAGATGTTTGATGAGTTCATCTCACACATCCCTAATACGTGCATGGTGGAATATTGTCAGTGTCGACTAGAACATCTGAGGCTGCTCCTCCTCTCCTGGTCCTCCTCCTCCTCCTCCTCCTCCTTCTCGTCCTCCTCCTCCTCCTCCTCCTCTCAGCCTCATCTCCCAGTGTCACTGCAGATCAGATCTTTCCTCCTCGGTGTCAGAGAAGCCACAATCAATTAATCAGTCAGCAGCAGAAGAAACAGATATTGGAAGACCGTGTGTGTGTGTGTCTGTGTGTGTGTGTGTGTGTGTGTTCAGACTGTGTAATAAGGCAGGATGTAATTATAAAAGTGTCATGTGGGTCCTGTTGGAGGGAGGAAGTGGTCCGTGACTTGTGTGATGGTAAAGCTCTGGAAGGATCCTACATACAGACACCAGGTGACACCAGGTGCTTGCTGGTTTCAGCCGTCACACCAATTCAAATTAGTACAATTTATTTTACCCCCCCACACCCCACACACACCTCCTGTTCTCCTGTTCTGTTCCTGCTGCTGATCTCTCCCTGACTCCACTCTGTGTTCCATTGACAAACCTGCTGATGCTTCTGTTAGCGTTAGCTCTGCCTTGTCCACTTTTGCCCGATGACAGCAGTTGGTTTGTCGGCGTCTCCACAGGAAGTGATCAATCAGGGTGAATAAAGAGTCTGGAGCCCCCGCTGGTAACAGCATGGTACGACCATGTGACAGACATGCTCCTGTATGACTGGCACTGCTGATTGGACGTCAGTTCCTCACTGGTATTTGCTGGCGCTTTGAGACAAATGGATTCCTTTACCTTTGTAGGACAAGAGTGGACAGATTCAACGGGACTGGAATAATTGTCCAGCTGACAGAAAATGAATGTGTGTTGTTAAAGTCCTTTGATGTGCTCTTTGACTCCTGTGATGTCTTCCCAGTGTCCATAGATCCACTGTCCTTCAGTGGTTAGGGCCTAATAGTAGGTTTTTAATTGGGACATCACAATGTCTTTGAGGTGAGGACTCAGGAAGTCCAAGGAAACCTGGGAAACTGGATCAAGGATAGGGAATCCTCCAGGATCTGAGCGCTGGTTCCATTTCCAAACAGTGGTGTATTTGTTTGTTAATATGTATAGAAATACGCCTGGAGGCCAGAGGAGGCGCTGCTGAGGCACCCTGTGTTTTCAGGTTCCAGTTGCAGACGAAGCCTATAATCTGGTGGTGGGATCAGGTGCATCTCGTCTCCTTCCTTCTCCACCCCCCCTCCAGCATCAGTGATGGGCGGAATGGCAGCTTTAATATGGGAGCGATCGGCGGCTGATAAGGCTAACGGCCGTGGAGAGGCGTGAGCGCCAGCCCTCCTCCGCAATAAACACTTTCATTTTGTTTGTTTGGAGTGACGGCTGCAGAGATGGAGGTGGAGGGGTGGAGGTGGAATGGAGGTGGATGTTATTCAATATTAACAGATCAATCAGAGTCTGGTCAAATAGGGATTCTGTCAAACTTCAAAGCCCCGTTAGACCAACCAGGAAACATCACTGAAACACTGAGCCACAGTCTGACGCCCAGCGCCGCGTTCCTATTGGCTGTTACAGCCACGACAACTACAACGACTACAACAACGCCGTCCTGCTGGAGAGACGTCAAGATTTAGCATTGATTGTGATTGATAATTATGAATTGTGATCATGTGTCCATGGTGACCCCGCCCCCACTCCTCATCTTTGATCTGACCTTCAGGGCTTTGGTTTCACTTCATGGTTAATGTCAGCACGTCACTCAAACACAACCACTGTGTGTGTGTGTGTGCGTGTGTGCGCGTGTGTGCGTGTGTGTGCGTGTGTGTGTGTGTGTGTGCACGTCAGTTCCAGGGGCTGATCTCCCGGTAGTTAGACACATGACTTACCCATGGGGGGGGCTCATTAGAACCAAAACATTTCATGACCTTTTAGCAGCTTTACTCACCTCCACCTCCACCTCCACCCTGCTCCCTCACCCAGCTGGACCCAGTTGCATCACTTCTCCTAAACAGTCCCATGGTCAAACAAGTGCCCCGCCCTCAGGTCACATGTCCAAAGACATCCTTCCTCACCCTCTCACTGATACCTCAGATACTCCACCCCCCAGTGGTGTGTTGATGAGATGAAAGACTGATCAGGATCTCTAATAAGCAGAAAGAGAGGAGACGGAGGAGACGGAGGTGGAGGAGGAGGAGGAGACGCTTGATTAGCCTGAAAACCTCTTTCCTAATCAGACTGAACACTTCCAAGATTCTGGGCCGAGCGGAAACATTTAATTAAACAGGACTAGTCTTCACTGGGGGAACCAGGAGTTGGACCACCTCCCTGTGCTAACAAAGCTAACAAGCAAGCTAACAAAATGTCTGTCTCTCTGTCAACTGGTAAACCTTTACCAGATATTCCTGTCAACTGGTCCACTCATACCAGGTGTGTCTCACTGTCAGCTGTCCAACTGACACCAGGTGTCTATCTGTCGTTACCTGGTCCACTGACACCAGCCTCCTGGTTCCATTGGACCTGTACTGACCCCCTGTCCCTCTGCTCTGTGTCTCCCCCTGCAGTCCAGGAGAAGCAGCAGCTGGAGAAAGAGAGCGGCGTGAAGATCGTGGAGGCCGGAGTCAGTGACGTGAGTAGCTCCGTGGTTCAGGTGATCCAAACACACCGTCGCCATGGTGACAGGCCAACAATCAGCAGATGATCTCGATGGTCACATGTTGACAGGAAGGAGGAGGAGGAGTCAGGTTGGTGGTGAATATTCATGAGGAGCAGAGACGAGGAGAACTCATCACA
Organism: Paraplagusia blochii; assembly: GCA_016785265.1. Classification (NCBI taxonomy): domain Eukaryota; kingdom Metazoa; phylum Chordata; class Actinopteri; order Pleuronectiformes; family Cynoglossidae; genus Paraplagusia; species Paraplagusia blochii. Next base: position 93,511 of record JAFBJS010014153.1, read on the forward strand.
CAGGCAGGCAGACAGGCAGACAGTCAGACAGGCAGACAGTTAGACAGGCAGACAGTTAGACGGGCAGACTTGCGCCCACTGCTGAGACTGAAGGGTTTTTAACATAAATCCATTTTTTTTTTTTTTTATCAGCGTCTGTGTTTCTCTCACCACTGGCCAATCACAGCACTTTGTGTCCTGGACTCATGTTCTACCTGAAAGGCATAAAACTGTGCGTCTCCTGCCGCCTCCTCCTCCTCTCTCTGGTGTAGGGGGGACGGGGGTCATTGAGTCATACCCAGCAGCCCTGAGCTGGAGACATCAACCAGGAGAAGGGTTGCTTGTGCTGGCAGCCATGTACACAGCATGGTGGGTTCTAGTAGGGAAGGAGGCGAGAAGGAGCCCAGGGAGGAGACCCACTGGGACGGATGTGGAGGAGTCACGGCTGTAGTGAGTCAGAGACGCAGAAACAACAGCCAAAAACATCGGCTGCAAATATCTGTCTGGCTTCAGAAAGAACCTGTACATCTCTGGGTGAGGGGGTGAGGGAGGGAGGGAGGGAGGCACCTCCTCCTCCTCCTCCTCCTCCTGCTGCTGCTGCTGCTGCTGCACACTTCCAGACGCTCCCTACAGTATATGATGGAGTCGGTCCCTTAAATCTGCTCTGCTGCTCCTCAGCTGCTCGGTCAACCACAGGACATTGGTCCAACATGGGGAGGCTGTGGTTGCTGACCATTAACCTGAGGCTCCGCCCACAGTTGGACTTAAAGAGGGAGTCCAAAGAAAGGAGTCCAGATCAGTTGGACCGATCCTGTCCTCAATGGGCAGGAAGACCACGTTATGTTTGTAATAAGAGGAGGAGGCGCAGTGACCTCTGAACCCAGCTCTCTGTCCAACTAGGGTCCGTGGACCAAACATGGTACCTTTCATGAACGACCTTTCTTTTCACATTCTGTTAACCATTTTAACCAGAGCAACACTAAAGCTTAGGTTTGAGCTCCTGTGGACATGTCTTTCATAGCATCCTCTGGGGCAGGAAGACAGGTCTGGGGCAGGAAGACAGGTGTGTGGTGGAGGGTTCTTGAAAGTGTCTCAAATGCCACTAGTGGGACAGATGTGGATGTGAAATGTCAGAGCTGAGCAGCCCCACTGTGTGTGCAGCCCTGAGTGACTCCTGCAGATAAAAGCTCTGCTCCTCAGCAACCTTCTCCATCAGCTGACCTTTGGACCAGAGCAGCACCTTTGATGCCTTCCTTCCTTCCTTCCTTCCTCCCTTCCTTCCTTCCTTCTTTCTGTCTTTCTGTCTTTCTGTCTCTTGTCTTCAGGGGACTGTAGTGACTGTGCTGACTGTTCTACCTGTTTTGACTTCCCTAAAACGTCCCCATCATCTCGTTCTTGTCGCTCTGTCATTTGGTCCTGTCTTGTCTTTCCGTCCCGCGATGTCCAGCTGCAGCTGCAGTAACAGTGGAATGGATCAGGGTGGAGGAGAGGGGTGGGGGTGGGGCTTAGGTCAGTCACCTGTGGAATCATGGCAGAGGTTTTAAATGTCAGCGTGGAAGGGGAAGCGGCTGCCATTTGGCCCGACATGGTGGAGGCCCGGGGAGCGGCAGCAGGAGGCCTCACCTCCTGCCCTTTATCCTCAGGCTTCTTGCCTTCCACTGGAGTATTAGGTGGGGTGGAGCGGGGGGCCGGGGGTGGGCCTCCGTCAGCTCTGGGACTTGTTGTCACAGGCAGGTTAGAGATGGATCATCCAACAGTTACAGCTTCATGACACAGTTATGAACGAGAAACTCTCCACTAGGTCCAGAACGCTGGGTGTGTGGTTGATGAGTGAGTTGGTTAGTTGGACGGGTTAGGCTGTTTGGTGGACCGGTGGGGTGTGTGGTTGGTTGGTAAGTTAGTTGGTTTGTTGGTTGGCAGGTTGTGTAGTTGGTTGGTGGGGTTGGTGAGTGAGTTGGTTGGTTAGTTGGTTGGTTTGTTGTCTGGCTAGTCGGTCAGTTGATTGGTTGGTTGCTTGGTCTGTTGTTTGGTGGCGGTGGTGGTGATAGTTTGGTTGGTTGGTGGTGAGTAAGTTGGTTGGGTGGGTGGTTGATTGATTGGTGAGTCAGTAGGCTGATTAGTTGGTTGGTTGTCTGGCTAGTAGGCTGGGTGTTTGGTTGGTTGCTTGGTTGGTTTGTTATTTGTTGGTTGATAAGGGTGGTTAGTTGGTTGGGCTACTGGTTGATTGATTGGCAAGGTGATTGGTTGGTTAGTTGGTAGCATGGTTGGTTGGTTGGTTGATTGGTGAGGTGATTGGTTGGTTGGTTGGTTGGTTTATTGGTTGGGTGGTGGGTCCTACAGTGTGGACGGCTGAATGTGGAACTCCCACTCATCTCTTTTCAGTCTCCATGTGTGGGAAGACGAGGACATTTTATTTTTGTCTGTGGATCAAATCAACTTTGTTTTCTTCTCTCTTCCGTTTCCAAACGGTTCTGTCATAGAAGAACTCTGGGCTGGAACAGAACCCTGGAGTTAAACTCCCACAGACAAGAACATCTCAGTCAAAAAGTTCAGAGACAGAGCTCACTCCTCTGATCTGTAATCCAGATTCCTTTAATCCGAACCAGAGGAGGTCGGGGTGAGGGTTAGTTCTGGAGGCTCATGGAGCTCTGTGGACCTACCACCATAACTCACCGATACACACCAGGTAGGACAGGACAGGCAGGAGACAGTTATACAGTTACTGACCGACTGACCGACCAACTGACCGACCGAAGTTCTAGAGGGGGTCGAGAACATCCAGGTCCTCTTGTCCTGACTGTGGAGAAGTCAGTGTGAGAGCGTCCCACCCCCTCTTTGGCCCCCACCCCCCCAGGGGCCGCCTGGTCGGCTCTGCTGCTGCTGCTGCTGCCACAGCGTCGTCGTCCGTTGCGGCCACAGACCCAGGCTGGACAGCGAGCTGCTTTTTGTTCTCCCCTTCAGATTGCCAACTCCAGCTGTCACACAGAGGGACAATAGAGGGAGGGGGGAGACAGAGGGGGGGGGCGCTTTTTGAATGGAAAAAATAAACTAGAGAGCCCCCTCCCCAGGACTCGTCATCTGCATTTGACAGGACCCCCGTTCTCCTCTCTTCACCGCCCCTTTTCTTTTCCTTTCTCCGTTTTCTCACCCCGTGCACTCCATAATCCTCCTTCCTCCCACTCCTCCTCTCCTCCTCTCCTCCACGCTCTCCCTGCTAACTGCAGCTGTTGCTTCTTTTTTTTTTTTAAGGCCGATTCCTAATTAGGAACCAGGTTTACCTTCAAAAACCTCGTTAAACTTGCAGTTTCCTTCATCCCCTCCTCCAGCTGCCAGGAGGGTGGTGTTGGCGGAGGGTGGTTTTGGGCCACTTATGTGTAATTTACTGAGGATTTGTCTCCATGCAGCCTTCACGTCCACGTCCACAGCCCCTCTACGGTTGTGGGTTCTAGTCCCCTGCAGTGGCCCGACTCCAGACTCTGGGAACACGGGCAGCACTGAGACCCCCGCTCGCTCAACAAATGAGTGACGAGCCCCGCGCCCATTCAGATCAGCCCTGGTCCCGCAGGCCTATTAGCCAGGCATCGCTCCTTGAACATTCACTGTCGACAACATGTGGAGGCATCGCTATAGCAACCGGTGGATGTGACATGTGCGGTGGACGGGGACTCCTGAGCTGCTGAATATAAGGAGGGGCTCAGCCTTAACTAAACGATGGCAGGAGGAGGAGGAGGAGGAGGGGGCGGGGGAGGGGAGGTGGCGAGAGCTGCACCTCCCGCCACCTCCCCGTCTCTTTTCATTGGCACAGAGGAGTGAAAGGACTCACTAGTGGGGCTTCTTGCACATTCTTCCGACGCTCGGAAAATCAGGCGGGCATATCCCGCATTCTTCTCCGCCTTTTCTTCTCCCGGCTCCCCTCTCTGCCTCTCCATCTCGCGCTCGCTTTCCTTTTTATTCTTCATCTCCGTGTTGAAGGAGGAGGAGAAGAAGAAGGAGCCGCGCTCCTTTTGTTGGTGCTGGGGGGGAGCTGAGGTGGTGGTGGTGGCGGGGGCGCAGGGGGCGGACGCCCGGGAGCCTCGCAGGGGGAACTTTTTTGGAGAGTGGGAGAGAGAGAGTCTTGGAGCTGCGTCGGAGCGCGTCGGTGCTCCAGGAGCCGAGCCCGGCTGGAATAACGGAGGCAGCAGAATCACCCCCTTCATCACCTTCATCATCATCAGGAGCAGCAGGAGCATCCTCCTCCTCCTCATCCTCATCCTCCTCCGCCGCCGCCGTCCTTCGCCGAAGCTCCGCCGCGCGTGGCGACATGGATCTGGGTAATTATCTCCGAGCCGCAGCGCCGGCCGTCGGTGTTCGACTCCCGGTGTGTCAGAGTGCGTTGGTCGGAGCAGCGCGCTCTCCGCTCGTATCTCGAATCCACACCTGTGTGGATGTGAAACAAAGTTTGTCTGGAGCTCAGAAGAATGGAGCTGTGAGACTAATGATGACATCATCAGTTTCACTGCTTTATTCTTCTTTACTTTTGGTGAAATTTTTATTATTATTATTATTATTATTATTCTCCTGCAAGTGAACACATAAGACAGGAAGACTTTGGATTTTTTTCTCCAACATCTCCAACCTGTGGATTTTTCATCTCTGCTGGACCAGAGTCTGGTCCTTCAGAGGAACCAGGTGAAAAGCAGACCTTCTGAAATGGCTCCACCGCCGCTGCCGCTGCCGCTGCTGCTGCTGCCTATAGGTGGGCTCTGCTCCACAATGCTCTTTCTCTGGAGTCTTTGTGATGTGGCTGAATAGATGGCCAGTGGCCCCCAGCGCCACCTCTGGGCCTGACCTTTCCTCTCCATCATTTGAATAATCCAGACAAGAGCACCCCGAAATCCATCTGCCCACGTCTGCTGTTTGAGATTCAGCCGGGGCCGCCGAGAGACCTGGGAAAAGGAGGGAAAATTTGTGTCTCACAAAGATCAAAGGCTTCAAAGAGGAAAAAATAATTATTTACCATTTTTTTTAATTCTATCTTATTTATTTTTGTGTATATACATTAATATGTTTCGTCCATTTTCGTCCCTCAAAGGGTTATATATATATATATATATTATTCAAATTTGATATATATATATATGTTATTTTATCATTTTAGTTTATTTGTATTTTTGGTCAAATGAGGAAATTGTATTTTGGACATTGACGACGACAGGTGTTTGTCCGTCGTGTCCACCTCTTCACTCTCCACCAGCTTAGTAAGACACTCCATCGTGGGAGACACTGTCTCACTGTCTGTCTGCGTCTCCGTGCGTGGACTTTTCGGGTCTTTCTCCAGTTGTTTTCGCCGCCGTGAATTTCTAGGGTCTTTGCCGTAGAGGGCGCCGTCTTTGGTTGGCTGTAAAATCTAAGGAGAAGCTGCAGTGAATGGATAAGAGTGGAGTTTTGCTAAGAATAGGTTCCTCCAACAGAGGAGTCTGCAGGGGGCGCTCCAGTCCTGAGGAGGCCCCGGTGCTGGTTGAGGCCCAGTGGGAGTTGATCTTCATCTTTTTTCCAGGCTCCATATTCTGTTTCTTTTGAACTGTGGGAGAGACGGTGGAGGAGAGACGATCTGTGGACGAACCTCCCCCTCACTCCCGCACCTCCTCCCCCAGCCTCTCCACAGCTCTCTCTCTCTCCCCTGTCTCCCCCGTCAACCTCTCCATGTCTGATTGAAGCTCCATCTTCAGTCTGAGCAATTACAATCAGCAGCCACTGTCATCAGGGCTGATCCCACAGAGCAGGGCAAAAAAAAAAAACACAAAATGGAGGCAGTTACCGGGTCACAGCAGACGAGACAGACAGAGACACAGACAGAGACACAGACACAGACAGAGACACAGACACTGACACAGACACTGACGCTGCTGCTGCTGCTCTGGGGTCAGGGTTTCTGTTTCTTCTAATGTGGGGCAGAGAAATTCTCCAGACGTGGATGAATTTACTTCTTTGGTCTGATCTGATCGCTGCCTTTGATCCTTTCATGAATTTTGTTTCTCATTTGACGTTTAATTTATTTTCACGCGTCTCAAGAAAAATCACAGTAAATTAACATAAAGAACAACAACAAAAAAAATAATATATTAACTGTTGAGTTCAGGGTTTTTAACATGTCTTTGTCATAAAAAAAGGGTTTTTTGTTTCTATCATTTTTTTTACTTGTAAAAAATAAATGTAAAAATAAATAGAAAAATTAAAAATAGGGGGAAATACATTATTCAAAAAAGAAACTAATAACCCTTTCTAAAAGTTTAAAAATTAGAACCAATGTTAGACCTGATTAATTTATCATTTTAACATTTTTTTATTTAATATTTTCTGGGGTTTTTTTCTGTGATTCTGACTTTTTTGTTGTCAGTCATTAATGGATCACCGTTGACAACAGGTCTTGTTATTATTATTATTATTATTATTATTGTGCACCGAGGTTTCCCATCAGCCCCTGCTGCTGCCCTCACCCTAATCCAGACTAGATGGACCACTTGGACCTGGTCCAAATCTGGCCAGGACCAGGACTCTGGACCAGAGGTGCTAATTAGGCCCCCCACTGGCAGCTCGCCCCACCCCAGTGCTAGATGGAGTTGTCTGTCTGGGTGTAGAGTGAATGTGGACGTAGGTCAGTGGACTCGTCCTCAGGTTCTGACTGTGAGGATTTTGGACGAGTGTCGTTGAGGTGTCGTGGACCTGATGGCTGATGTTCTCTCCTCCTTCTCCTCCTTCTCCTCCTCCACAGAGAGGCAGCCTGAGCCAGATCCCTGTGGTGAAGGAGACCCGGGTGGAGTCGGGCCAGTTCCTGCTGCTGTCCGTCCTCTGCCTGCTCTCCGTCCTCTTGGCCCTGGCCGTGTCCGTCGCCTTCTTCTGCCTGCGTCAGCGCTCACATCTCCACATGAAGGAGAAGCTGTCTGGCCTGGGGAGGGACGCCGGCATCGAGGCCACGGCCACCTATCAGGTCAGGACCCGCCCTCTGCTCGCTGTCGGCCAATCACGCGCTGGCACACTCCACCAGTGCTGGCTGTGTTCAGACGCCTCATTGGTGGTGGAGCGTGTCACGGCGTAAATGTCATGTCATTATTGACATATATTTATGTAAAATACAAACATACATTGATATATTGAAATATATATTTTTATATAAATGTATATTGTTTCAATAACCTAGGATAATTATTTTTATTTTTACATTTATTGATTTAAAAATAAAAGTGTGTGTGTGTGTGTGTTAGTGTTGGAGCTGCAGAGATCCATCTCCTCCTCGTCCTCCTCCTCGTCCTCCGTCTCTGTTTTCGTCCATTTGTGTTTTTTCTTGGTGTCTCTTCTTATTTCATTGATTTTAAAGTGTGTGTGTGTTTTTTTCTTCAGCTCTTCCTCAACTCCAGCCTTTATTCAGGAGACATTAATGGACATTTATTTGACCCATTATGTCCTCTCTCTCTGTCTCTCTGTCTCTCTTTCCTCCATTGACCTTCTGGATTTTTTGGTTTATTTCTCCAGTGGATTTTCACTGCGTCCAGTTTGTTGACGCTCAGACGTGTGTGTGTGTTTGTGAGAGAAGCTGATCATCCTGATGCTGCTGCAGGGAAGCTGAAGGTCTGGTCCTCAGCCTGGTCCTCAGCCTGGTCCTCAGTCTGGTCCTCAGTCTGGTCCTCAGCCTGGTCCTCAGCCTGGTCCTTGACATTTTGTTTTGTTTTTTCCCCAAAACATGAAACAAAACCACTTTTAACCAAATGATTTATTCTTTATTTTCTATTTAATTATCGTCCTTTTTCTAGAGCGAACACTTAACTGAAGCTGCTCAGACATTGGGTTTTACTATTTTACCAGTTAATGGACCAGAACCAGGACCAGGTCCAGGACTAAGCCAAGTGTTTCTGACCACCATCTCCTCCCGGGCTGCAGGACTTGTGTCGTCAGAGGATGGCCATCAGGACCTCGGAGCGGGTGGAGCGTCCAGAGACCCTGCGTCACTCCAGGCTCAACAGCGTCTCTTCGCAGTTCAGCGACGGCCCGGTGGCCAGTCCGTCCACCCGCAGCAGCACCTCCTCCTGGTGTGAGGAGCCCGTGCCGTCCAACATGGACATCTCCACCGGTCACATGATTCTGGTAAGGACCTTCCTGAACAGTTATTGGGGGGGGTCCAGGTCCAGCTGCTTCAGGGTTACAAGACTCCAGTCTGGACTTGTGGTCCCTGTTACTCCTCCTTCTCCTTCTCCTTCTCCTTCTCCTTCCTGTTTTTCTTCCACTTCCAGAACCTTCTGAGGTGAACTCAGCTGTGAGATTGTCCTGTTATCACTGATCTGAGCTGAAGCACAGACGTCTGTGTGTGTGTGTGTGTGTGAGAGTGTGTGTGTGTTTGGGAAGGATGATGGAGGGGAGTGATGATGATGATGATGATGATGATGAACACCCTGCTTCATCCTTGAAGACTCCTCACCTCATCCAGAAGTTACATTTGAAGCTGTGTTTGTTCAGTCTTCCTGCATGTCTCTCTGTCTGTCTCTCTGTCTGTCTCTCTGTCTGTCTCTGTCTCTCTGTCTCTGTCTCTCTGTCTGTCTGTCTGTCTGTCTGTCTCTCCTCTTGGTGGACTTGAACTAAACATGAAATGGTCTGTGGTGGAGCTCTTCAGCACCACGGACAGCTCTAACCGTCGCCTCCGTCAGTTACAGACAGGTTAACCCTTTCCTGTCAGTGTCCCTAATCTGTCAACATCTGCTGGAAATTGACAAAAAGAGACATGTTCCTCTGTTCCTCCACATTCTGGCTCCTCCTGCTCCTCCTGCTCCTCCTGCTCCTCCTGTGTACAGTTCTATTTACGTCTGATGAAACAACACTCCACTAACCGAGAACAGAGACAGACAGACAGACAGACAGACAGACAGACAGACACATAGAACTGTATTCATCCCTCAGGAGTATCTCTATCTTTTGGGAAATTATGAGGATTAGTAGATTAGCACTTTAGCAGATTGGGATTAGGATTTCAGACTGTGGCTCAATGCTGATAGTATTCCATCAACATTCTGATCTAATCTGCTGTAATCTGACCCAATCTGATCTAATCTGCTCTAATTTTTCCGTCTGTCCCTGCAGTCCTACATGGAGGACCACTTGAAGAACAAGAACCGCCTGGAGCGGGAGTGGGAGGCGCTCTGCTCCTACCAGGCCGAGCCCAGCACCTGCAGCGTGGGTCAGGACCATCAGAACTCCAAGAGGAACCGCTCGGACACCGTGGTGGCCTGTGAGTTGGTAGAGGGAGTCCTGGTCCGTCTGCCTGTCTGTGTGTGACAGGTCCAAACAGCAGCAGTCAGGTGGAACGGTTCTTTATCAGCATTTGTTCCGCCGTGGAACTGTGAGCCCCAGAGGGACCCACTCTGGGGCAGCAGATAAAGAACCTGCTCCACCTTCTAGGTTCTCAGTTTCCCACTGAGCTTTAAAAAGATCTTCAACTTCTGTTCTTTAAAAACCTCAAATGTAGACACTCCTGCTCACCAGCTCCCTCTACAGGCAGATGAAATATTCATCAGACTCAAACGTTCTCGTTGAAAGGAGAAGCAACGCAGTGGTGTGTGAGAAGTGTGTGTGAAGTATGTTGAAACTCCAGGCGTCTCTGTCTCACTCTCTAACTGTCTCACTGTCTGACTGTCTCACACACTGACTGTCCAACTGTGAGTGAGAATAAACGGTGGAGATGGTGGTGTTGACAGACTCCTCGTCTCCGTTCCAGATGATCACTCAAGGATAACCTTGAAGGCGGAGAACAACCATGGAAACTCCGACTACATCAACGCCAGTCCCATCGTGAGTAGGCTTCCGTCTTGCTCTGAGGGAATTGAACCGACGACCATTGTCTCTGGTTTGGTGAACTTCTGATTGGACACAAATCGTCCCTTTGTGTTTCCTCACCCAGACGGACCACGACCCTCGTAACCCAACCTACGTCGCCTCTCAGGGCCCTCTTCCTTCCACGGTGACCGACTTCTGGCAGGTGAACCTCATGTTTATTCACGTTGGCTGTGAAGAGTTGTTTTTTTTTTCCTTTGAATTCCGAACGTTTCATCTCTAATTCAGGTGGTTGTTGTTGACGTTTTTGATCAGCCAATCAGTGGCCAGTGAATATACACTGGACTGGACTGATCCCTGATCTTACCTCTGTACTGCCCCCTGCAGATGGTGTGGGAGAGCGGCTGCGTGGTCATCGTCATGTTGACGCCTCTTTCTGAGAACGGAGTGAAGCAGTGTCACCACTACTGGCCAGACGAGGGCTCTGACATCTACCACATCTACGAGGTAGAGAAGAAGACGGGTTCCTGGTCTGGTCTGGACCAGTGACCTGGACACCGTTCAACAGAAAGTCTTGGGGACGTGACTTTGACACCTTCTCCTCCACCTTCAGGTCAACCTGGTTTCTGAACACATCTGGTGCGACGACTTCCTGGTGCGGAGCTTCTACCTCAAGAACCTACAGACCAACGAGACGCGCACCGTCACCCAGTTCCACTTCCTGTCCTGGATGGACCGTGGCATTCCCGGCTCGGCCAGGACGCTGCTGGATTTCCGCAGGTAGAGAGAGCGCCGCAGTCCCGACCTCCTCCCCAGCCTCTTCCCGACTCCTCCACCCACCCGTCCCCCCTTTGTGATCCCGTCAGTGCTGCTCTGGTCCGTGTCCTTCCTACAGAGGGTTCTTTTCTCTGCGATCCCTTTCATCCTGGGCCTTTTTCTCCCCCTCCTCGCTCCGGCACATGTGATGAACAGAACGCCGCTGCCTGGCTTGGCTCGGGAAGAAAAAGAAAAGCTAATTCAAGCAGCCAATTAAATCAGAGCTGTCTCAGTGAGGACAGGGGAGGGGCGGGGGGCCAGGGGGGGGCACTAGAGAGTGAATAACCTCACTCTGTTCTCCTGAGAACCTCTCCTGGCAGGCTGCTCTACCGCTAACACGGTCCGCCGACTGTGGTGCAGACCTACAGACTCAGTCGGTCGGTGCTTACAGGTGGCGTGGCCTGCGGAGCATTGAGGTGGGTGTCGTAGTTCCCTCCGTCGATCCCCACCCAGGATTCTCCCTCTGGTCTCCGGACTTTTGCGGTTGCCAGTGTCATTTTTGTGATGTTGCAGCTAGTAATATGAGCCCAGTTGCATAGTCACAAAAGTGATCATTGGAAACTGTGTCTCCTCAGCCACGCCTGTGCACCACCTCCCCGCATCCACCCCGCTCCCCCGACCCGTCCTCCACCCACCCCGTGCATGTCAACGTAAACCACCACTGATCACTGGTACGAACGATGGTCTGGTGACTAGTAGAGTGTTTTGATTTCACGCTGTCATCATTAATGAACCAATCTCCTTGGTTTGATTACTCACTAGTCATGATACCAGAGGACATTCTAGTCTTCTGGTACACAGAGAAATATTCCTGGTCCGCACCAGTTCATACACTGATGTAAATATATGTTTATATTCTGCTCAGCTTCATTAAACAATGACATATATTTTCATATTAGACCTATTGTAACAAAACAACCAATAGGAGGCAGAGCGACACCGAGCGTTGGCTGTAGACGGTTTCCATGGCAACTGGGGGTTGTGAGGAAGCCTGGTTGGTCTGCACCGATCCCCTGGTGTAGTACAACACTCTGAAGTGGCCTGGCATCACACCACAAACATTCATCCACCAGCATCCACCCAACAACATCCATCCAACAACACCTTTCCCCTACCGTAACAGGGACAGAAGGTTATCGATGACAACCAAGTCTCCAGTCACTAGGTGGCAGCATTGTAGCTCATCTGATGAATCGTAGACAGTGGGTTGTCTGAAGGATCCAGGTTCCAGCCATTGACAATGTCATTTTAGCTCTGTCCTCTAGGGGACAGAATATACACTGTTTAAGCCCATCTTCCTAGCACGCTGCAGACACTTCACGTCCTCTACTGCCCCCTACATTGGAACGGTTGATATAAAAATCAGAAATTAAGTATTTGGAAAATATCGTATAATGTTCATGTTGGACATTCCTACTTTTTTGGCTAACTCCAACTAATTTGACTACTGAAGGACCAGCTTTCGGCCCGCGCCCCCAGTTTTCTCCCATGCGTCACTGTGTTCACTCTTTTTTGTTATAGGTGTCGTTAACGTCCAGTTTCCTGTTTCTCCTCTTTCCTCACAGGAAGGTCAACAAGTGCTACCGTGGTCGGTCCTGTCCCATCATTGTCCACTGCAGGCAAGTATAGTGTGTTCAAATACAGGGTTAGGGTCCAGTGGGGGACATGGGGGCCGTGCTCTTCTGTTTAGTCGTCCCGCCCTTTAGCCCGTCCCGCTAAAGGACGCATCCACAAAGGGACAATCTGTGGAGTGATGGAAAATCAGGGCTTTTTACACAAGGGGGAGCTATTCTAAAGTTGTCCCCCACTCCCTCTCCACCACCCCTTCCCCCTTACTCCTCCACTACACCTCCCATCATCCCTCTCCCCACAAGGGTTAGGCTTCTAAGGAGGAGGCATTTGAGAGCTTTTGTCCCACTGAACAGGAGAGTGAGGCTCTGAGGACCACACATGGTCCAATGACTGAAGACTTAACAAAACCCCCTTCACAGTACAGTATGGTACAGTGCAGTACAGTACAGATTAGAACATGTGAACTTGTTCCTGGTGTCATAGGAGGTTGTTCCTAGTATCAAGTGAAGTTGTTCCTGGTATTCCTTAATATATGAAGCCATTCCTGGTATCATAGGAAGTTGTTCCTGGTATCCACGTAGTTGTTCCTGGTATTATATGAACTTTATTCCTGGCATCAAATTAAGTTGTTTCTGGTATGATGTGAATTTGTTCCTGGTGTTGTATAAAGTTGTTCCTGGTTACATATGGCATGGTTTCTGGTATTTTATGAAGCTATGCCTGGTATCATAGAAAGTTGTTCCTAGTACCATGTGAAGATATATCTGGCATTATGTGGACTTGTTCACATAATGTAGTATCAGATTAGTATCAGATTAGATTTCCACCTTGTTGTTCACCAACAACACTCAGGTCCAAGACCAGGTCCAAGACCAGGTCCCTCAAACTGTGTCTGAGTGAGAACATTTCATGATGATACCAAGAGATAATCTCAAATTGTTAAACATGATCAGATTCTGGCAGATAATCAGGAGATCAGGAGATCAGGAGATCAGGAGATCAGGAGATCAGGAGATCAGGAGATCAGGAGAGCCACTCTGTTTTTCCTGGTCTTTTCTAGAGATAAAATATTGGACGCAGCTGGTTCTCCTCCCATGAGATGCAGATATGTTTGATTTTGTCTCTGGTGGACGTCCTGTTCCTCAGGTTGATCTTTCATCAACTCTAACCCTTCTCTCTCTCCTTCTTCTCCTTCTCCTTCTCCTCCTCTGCTGCAGTGACGGAGCCGGCAGGAGTGGGACCTACATCCTGATCGACATGGTCCTCAACAGGATGGCCAAAGGTAAAGCTCTCCACTTTGGTTCAAGGGTTTCCATGGCAACACTGAAGCTGACTGAGGGGTTGGGGGTGTGGAGCTGATGGAGACAGATGATCAGTAATCATTGGTTCCAGTCCCTGTTGCTCCACATTGACCTGCAACATGAATTTAGATGGAACATGAATGGAGATGACGCTGCTGATTTATTTATCTGTGTATTTTCACTGATTTATTTATGAGCGCCCCCTGCTGTGGCCAAGTGGAACCTCCTTGAATGACGTCTGTGAAGATTCTCAGTAACAGATGAGCCAGTGAAGTTATTCCTGGTATCATAGAAAGTGGATTATAGTGTCATATGGTCTTGTCCCTGGTATCAAAGGAAGTTGTCCCTGGTATCATATTCCTGGTATTGTCCAGAATGCTGTGTTTAGTTGTATTTGTGTTGCTGGTTTGTGCTCTGGTTCTTCTCTGGTTCCTCCACCTCCTCACACTCTGTGACACCACCCACCCACCCACATGGATACAGTTTTAGTCTCTCCCTCCCTCCCCCTGTCTGTCTCTCCTTCCTTCATGCCTTTCTTCTTCTGTGGCTCTGTGAAAATCCTCTCCAGAGTTCAGACGTTCTCCGTCTCTTTCTTCTTCTTCTCTTGTGCTCAATTTCACATCATGGTCTGCAGCTCCGTCCACTGAGGACCTGACGGAGGATAATTCATCCTCCAGCAGATCTTTCCTCCTCTGAACTCCTTTTCCTTTTCTCCATCTGCTGCAGGTGCCAAGGAGATTGATATCGCTGCAACGCTGGAGCACCTGAGGGACCAGAGAGCTGGCATGGTCCAGACCAAGGTAGCTTGATCTTCACCTTCACCTTCACCTTGACTGAGTTAAAGTAGTCATTGATGGAACAAACTTTTAGATCCTTCCAGCTGTGATTTTGGTCTGATGGAAAATGTCTGGATCCAGGACCCCTGTTTGGACCCCCAGCCCCGACTTGAACAAACTAATGTCTGGACTTATTGGGGCTCAGTTTAAATTTCTGCTCTTCTCCTGACTGTGAGCCCAGGGTTGATCCCCCTAGTGGTGTGAAGTTGCATTGCCACAAAGAAAAGTATCAGTGGCACCACTAGGGGGAGACAAGTGGTCTGTGGTCAGGAGAGGAGGACATGACAGAAGCAGGTTGTCATTCAGTCTCTGATGGAGTTCAACCTTCTCCTCCTTCTCCTCCTTCTCCTCTTCTTCAGGAGCAGTTTGAGTTTGCGCTGACAGCTGTGGCAGAAGAGGTGAACGCCATCCTGAAAGCCCTCCCACAGTGATGGCCCCTCCCACCATGGTGGCCCCTCCCACAGTGATGGCTGGGATCTGGGAAGACAATAAATAAAGAATTTTATTTTAAGTATTAGAATAAAAATAGAGATAATATCTATAATACCAAGAAAAGTCAAATCTGCCAACTCACCTGGACCTGGACCCGGACCCGGACCCGGACCTGTTCCAGGTGTAGCTGTTCTCTCAGTCGTTGCAGATGGTGTTCTGTAAATTGTGACTGTTGAAAACATTGAGTTGTAGAAAATAGAGATAGTTGTGGTCGTCCTTCAGCCTGACTGTACAGAGACATCCGTCCCATAATACTCACACACTCTGTCTCCTGTAGATGTGACTGTGCTGCAGTGTAACGTTGTATTTCAGATCCCCAGATGTTGTTCTGCTCCATTTGTGCTGAGTGAGAAGATGAGCTGCAGTTCCAGTTCTGTCCACCGATGGGCACAGTGATGTTTGTCCGACTCAGAAATGTGGATCAATAAATCACTAGAACATGTGGATCAATGAGACGACTCTCTTCACACACACACACACACACACACGTGATGAGCAGAGTATGGCGCCCCCCTTAGGCCAGTACTCAGAAAACTGCTGTCCTTAATGTTTGGCAACTCACTTTTTGGAAGAATTAGTTACAGTTACTACTGTAGTTACTCATGCCTAAAAGTATCCTAAAGTAACACTGCACGTTCACTAAAGTCGGTCCTTTGAACTCACTCTCTGACTACAAAGTCACTACTACACACAGTCTCTCATGTTTCAGGGCGTTTACCTGGATTTGGAGACATTTCTGGAACCCATTATTTACTTTGTTGCCTTTTTTGTGATAATAGAGCATCGTGCTGTGGTCACAGGACAGCGCCCTCTGGTGGCTGCTCTGAGGCAGTATTGTTTCTTTGAGTTTAGTTGCACATTGAAATGTCATCTGTGCTGTGCTCCTAGGTTCTGACCTGTTGTCTGAATTTGTCCGATTGTCGCATTGGATGTTGTCAACGTCAACATAAACGTGAAAGACAACGCCAAGATCAATGTCCATTTCTTAGTCAACCACAACATCAAAGGTGACACCAACATGAAAAGTACTGTCCGCTTTAAAGTCAACGTAACAGCCGACGTCATACTAAAAGGTAACGTCAATATGAAAGGCATAAACAGGTCATCAATGTTAAAGGCAGCGTCAACATCATAGGCAACATAAGATTAAAGTCAATGTCTACTTTAAAGTCAACATTAAAATTCACATCTCAGGTAACATCAACATCAATGTCCAAAACAACATCAATGTTCAAGGCAATATCACCAAAAAAAGGCAACACCAACAATAAAGGTCTAAGTCACATAAAGGTCAACGTATTCTTTAAAGTCATCATCTACATCAATGCTAAAAACAACGTCAGGATTAAAGCCGTATTTATAGTTTGATTAGAGTAGAAGATGGAGAGAACGGGGGGTTGGAGAAGAAGGATTCACTGTGGAAACACCTGAAGAAGAAGAAGAAAGGACCAGACCAGAGGAGAATCTATAATATATGTAACATTTAATGTAACGTCTAAAGTCAACGTTACATTTTACAGCAAGATTAAAGTCAACTGTATAGTCAACGTTAACATAAAATTCAACTTTATAGTCAATGTTAACATCAAAGGCAATGTCAACACTAAAGTTGACATCAACATTCAAAGCCTCATTTAAGTCAACATAAATATTAAAGTCAACGTCATCTTTCAACATCAACATTAAAGTCCCCGGCAACGCTAGAGTTGAGGTCAACGCTAAAGCAGACGTTATACTATAAAGCCAATGTCAATATCAAAGGCAAAGTTAACATCAAAGGCACCAGTAAGTTGAACGTTGAAGTTAATGTCGAGCAGGAGGGTGGAGCTGGATGGAGATGAAGGAGGAGGATGGAGGTAAGGGAAAAGTGGGGTGGAGACGAGGGAGAGGGTGGTAAAGACAAGGGAGAAGGGGGTGGAGATGAGGGAGGAGGGTGGAGAAGAAGAAGGATGGAGACAGGATGGGAGGAGGGTGGTGGAGCCGAGGGAGGAGGGTGGAAAAGGAGAAGGATGGAGACGAGGGAGGAGGGGGTGGAGATGGAGGAGCTGAGGTTTGGACTCATCTGCATCACAGATTAGGCTGCTCAGAGAAAAATCAACCATCCATGATTCATTACATGTTTCCCGCTGAGCCTCAGAGACGGTCGCCGTCGTGGCAACAGCATCCTAGCAACAGGATCCAAGCAACAGCAACAACTCGCTGCTGCCACGGCAGCCAATCACAGACAGTGATGGCCGATTGAAGTGCAGCCAATCAACAGACATTTCTGACCCGAGATCAGATTTGAGACGTGGTGCCAGTGGCAGTGACTCCCTCCCATCACCCACCTCCACCCTCCTTCACCCCCACCACAGAAATTATTTGCTGCTCCTTAGAACCAAGTGATATTTTTGAAAACATTTATTCAGTCAAGTCTCTGGAACTGAATACTTTTCTGAAGTCAATGACTTGACAACTACTCGTCAGCAACTTTTCAATAACTTGTCAACAACAACCCATCCTGAGTCACTGAGCGTGCCCGTGATGACGCCGCAGAGACGTGCTTCACCTTGACTCCATCTCACACAGCGCCCCCCGGTGGTATAAAGTCCGAATGGGATTAAATAACAGCTCAGACATGAAACAGGAGTCCAGTCTGGAATAATGCCTTTGAGGATGGATATATGTGTGTGTACAGGTGTGTGTGTGTGTGTGCAGGTGGTGGTGGGCGGGGTCAGGGGCGGGGTCAGAAGAAGCCCAGTCCACCGTATCGTGGCCAGAGTCGAGGATTTCTCTTCTTCTTGGACTCTGACTCTTTGGAACGGTGTTTCTTCCTTTTTGTGTCTGAAAGAGCTGGAGGAGGAGAAGGAGAAGGAGGAGAAGGAGGAGAACACATATAAATATATATATATACAGTAGATATATGTTCTTCTGTTGGTCCTGATCTAATTATCACTGACACAGTTCATCTGTCTAAATGACTGTGACCTGCAGGGGGCAGTCATGGACACCACAGACACAGAAACAGACAGTCAGCCATATCACCTCGTGTCAGTCCCAGGAGCTGCAGGCCGTGCGCCTCCTTCTGCTCCTCGTCCTCCTCCTCCTCCTCCTCTGTAGGGTTCTGGGCTGAACTCCTCAGGTAGCGTTGGTGAAGACTGAAGCCCGGGAACATGCGGTGACGGAACTGGTCATGGAAAGGCTCCTGGTCCACGGCGTCTGTGGGAGGATGGTGGGGGAGAGGTGGGAGGAGGAGGAGGAGGAGGAGAACAATTCTCAGCTGAAATACTGTCTGTCTGTCTGTCTGTCTGTCTGCAGCGCCTCAGGTGTTCCAACCCACACTGTGCCTGACTTGATGTGTTTGATGTAAAAAAAGCTGAAAGAGAAAACATACAATGACCCTGTGGCGCCCCCTGGTCCTCACTGCTCTGTCACATCAGGTTGAGTCCAGGTGCAGAGAGACGGAGGTCTAGATGTACGTGGGAGGAGGAGGAGCTGGGAGGAGATCAGAGGTGCTTTCATCTGCTCCTCTTTGTTCTGATTAGTCATGAAAATAAAAGCAGGACGACTATGATGATGATGATGATGATGATGATGCTGCTGCCGCTGGAGGTCATTTACATTTATATTGAATTAGCGTGGGGCGGGTGTGAGGCGGGGGAGGCAGAGGGAGGTCGGGGGTGATTATGCTGTGAGATCACAGGCCCGTTGGTCTCATTGTGCCGTGTGATTAAGGCAGGAGGAGGAGAAGAAAGGAGGCCAGCTGCTGGCTGAGGAGGAGCAGCTCCCCTGTGGAGGAGCCGTGCCTCACCACCGTTCTACCTCTGTGAGTTTGCACCAGGGGTGTTCAACATTGGGCTCGCTGGCCAGTGGTTGTTCGATTTCACCTGAGGGACAGTAGAGGGAGCTCCTTTGTAGAACCTGCAATTATTACACGGGTACAGTACAGTACGGTCACTTCCTGTTGTCAGAGAAACTTTTCCAGATCAAAGGTTGGACTTCTTTGAACTTCAATAATCATTTTTCTTTCGATCCAATCAGAGTTTTTCTTTGATGAATAAAGCCAAAGCAGTGTTGAAGCCCAGAGGTGACCCCTGGAGGATGGGTGGAAAACTGCTTATTGTAACTATTTACTGGTATCTCTGCTGGTTCTCTGCTGGATCACCAGGTAATCCCGGGGTAACGGGTGGATGGATCCCATCAGCAGAAGAACCCACCAGGGCTGGAGAGGTGTTTCTGCTTCAGAGAGGAACACAAATTTGCATGGATTCCAGCCGCGGTTACCAGGGCGACAAGGATCTTATCAAGTCACATGATCCATCAGCAGGTTAATTAATTTCAACCAAAGTAAAATGAAAGAGCAGAGACGATAATCAGATCTTTTCACGCTCGTACGGAGGCTGAAATTTTCTGGATCAAGGGCTTCATTTGAAAGGCAAAGTGAGCGCAGCCCCGATCCCGGACACTCTCATTTGATGCTATTGTCTGTCTGGGATAAACAGGTCTCTCTCTCCAGTTACCAGTCTGTCTCTCTGAAGACGTTTCAGTCCAACACTGATCTGAGGTCTGTTCACTGGCCAGAGGAAACAAGCAACATTCACTGCTTGTCATTCAGATCATTCTTCATCTGGGCCTAACACTGATCTGGGTTCTGTTCCACGGATGAACCAAACAGACGGCTTTGCTGCCCCCTGCTGGGTGCGTTTACACTGTTAAACATTCGTCCTGAAGGCGACAGAAGTATAAAGTACAGGCCTTCACTGTGAACTGTCCCTAGGGGGCGCCAATCTCACCTGCTTGACACAGCAAACTGGTAAATACATCATAGTTTTCACCACGTGATCCCTGAGAGCGAGTTTACTGATCTTTACTGACATCTAGTGCTCAGTAGAGGCAGCACAGACAGAGAGGCTGCTCAAATCAAGAGGACCAGGAGAACCAGTATCATGGACCGACACTGGTACTGGACACCAGGCCTTGACGAATAGCAACGCCTTAATGGACGGCTTATTCAAACAGCGGCCCGTGGACCACATCTACATCAGACACAACCTCACAGTGGTCCAGTCAGAGTGGACAGACAGACAGACAGGTCTTCATAGTTTGTGGTTACCTCCTACTTACTGGCCCTGGTCAGTTCCCATTGTCCAGTGTGGTAGTGATGTCATATCCTGTCACGTGACCTCAGTGGTCAACATTAGTGGGTTAGAGTGGGTGGGGGCAGGGCGGCGTTTATTTTTAGACCAAGTGAAGCAGATTATGATGGTGATCAGACAGACAGACAGACAGACAGACAGGGTAAAAGGCAATGTCACAACATTCCGGGACAAAAACAGACTCTTTTACTTGTTTTTTTTTTTTTTATTGTTTGTCCAGTCCAGTCCGGTCCAGTCCAGGGTGTGTGAAGGTGAATCCTCATCATGCCACACAAACAAACAAATGATGCAAAGAATAAAAATGAAATAAAAACAATGAACATTAGAATTAATTTATTAACCATTCCTCACTCCTGACAGATGGACAGACAGACAGACAGACAGACAGACAGACAGGCAGACGGGCAGACAGGCAGACGTGGCCATGGTGCAGTTGGTTAGCATGGTGAGGAGGCTGGAGTTAGACCAGTGGTCAGTAGAACAGATGCAGTGGTCAGCAGTTCTAACCCTGGTGCTGTGGTCCAGTCAGGAGGACAATGGACACACCGTTGGAGTAAACAAAGACCCTGCCCCCCACCCCTCCACCCTCAACCCCTCCCTCTATAAACATGGAATAAATATCAATGTACAAACAGGGTCCAGCTCCCGAGGCTGAGACCAAATTAAAAGAGAACTTTGTTCTTCTGGAATGAAACACAGGAAGACCAGAGAGAGAACAGAGCGGCCGGGGGTCTGTGGTCACCTGCTCACAGTCTGGTGGTCACCTGGTGGAGTGTGAGTTTTTGGTCTGTGGTCTCTGAACACTGAGACAAACTCGGCTCATTTACTTGTTGTCCAGTCGGAGGGGCTGCTCCTTACCGTTGACCGTTAGGGACTTTAACTGACCGTCCTCCTCCACCTCCACTCGCTCCTGACCGTTCTCCACGATCCTGAGGGGAAACAAACACAGGAGGGTCATTCGGCTGCCCGCTGCCTCTGACCACCAGAGGGCAGCACCGCCACAGACAAACTGATTCCAGAAGAGCCAAACCAACGGCTCCACATCAGTCACTACCGTTTGGTGGTGATTTTCCTGCCGTTGACAAACTTGGTGGAGGTGGAGACCGATCTGAAGTTGCCCGACGCTCCTCCACCGCTGCCGAAGGAGGAGGAGGAGAAGGCGAAGCCTCCTCCTCCTCCTCCACTGGTAATATCTCCAAAGCCAAAGGAGCCAAAACCTGTGGAGGGAAAGAGAAGAACCTTAGAGTGAGAACTTCTGAGATGGTCAGAGATCCAGTGTGTGTGTGTGTGTGTGTGTGTGTGTGTGTGTGTTTCAGCACCTGAATCAAACCCTGAAAAACCAGGCCTGAAAGACGGGAAGCCCCCGAGGACAAAGCCTGAAGAAGGCCCCGTCCTGCTGCTCCTGGATCCTCTCTGACGACCTCCACCCAGACCAAAGTCACTGAAGGGGTCGGCTGTGGACCAACAGAGGAGACGAGTCAGGGTGGACAAGGACTTTGACAGACTGTGGACAACACCAGGACACTCATCACTGCTGGACTTGGACCTGAGGTCCATCAGTCTGTACTGACCACATCCTGGATGAGGGGCAGGACTCTAGACCCGGCGCCCCCTGCTGTTGAGTGACAGATTGACAACAACAGGATGACAGCCAGGACAAATCCCAGACAACATCCCGGAGTAAACAGCAGCTGCACTGCAGCGCCCCCGTGTGGCTCTCTTGTCATTATTACGTCTGCTTTTGTTTGAATACGGATGCTATTTCTGAAAGCATACCAGCAGAGTGATGTCAACGCTCACATCCATCCCTCCCTCCACCCTCCCTCCACCCTCCTGGCTCTCCAGTCCATATTTAGAGGTGGACAGAGTGAAATGCCTTCCCGTCCCGTCCCGTCCCGTCAGCCTCATGACAACTACAACCACAGTCTTTCCCAGTTTGAACAGCTGAATCATTTATTTCAACACCGACACTTTGTTAAAGAAAAAGCTCTTTGTGAAATGACAGTCTGGACCAAAGCTTCCACACAGAACTTGGTCATGTTCTGGATCATCTCAGGATCAGCACCAGGAGTTGAGAACCGTCACCTGGGCAACCACTTTCCTTCTCTTGAGCTAACATCAGGTACAACTCCGAAACCCACCCTCCGTGCGTCTGGAGCGCCCCCTGGTGTTTATTCGTGACCGTCCTGGTGCCTACAGCCACAGCTCTCTGATCATGTGACTCAGCCTCCTGGTCTTCCCCGTCCATGAAAACAGGACGTCCAGGCAGAGCCTCGCTCCACACTGCACAGACTTACCGAAAAAGTTTGCAAAGGGATCGGCGCCTCCGAAGAATTCCCGGAAAACATCCTCTGGATTACGGAATACAAAGCTGCCGCCAGAGTGATTGAAGCCACCTCCTGGACACAAAGGGAAATGCAGGGTGGGTTGTGAACGATGATCAGACATAGACAGTGCCCCTTGTGGTGGATGTTATAACTACATCTCTGGGTAGAGATGCCAAATCAAAGGTTACTTCACCTCCTCCTCCTCCTCCTCGTCCACCTCCTCCTGAAAAGCCTTCTTTTCCGTATCGGTCATAAATGCTCCTTTTATCTTCTGTGGGAAGAGTTAGGAAAGAATTCCGTCAGAAGCCAAAGAACCAAAGAGAAGTCCTGTCCACACTCACTGGGACTGGACTTAGGGACACCATAGTTTTTATTTACAGCTGTGTGGGGGTGTACGGCGCCACTGAGGGACAGGGGGCGCTCATTCATGCTCTAACCCTCTGCACATATACACTCCCAGTGTTTGACAACAGTAAAGTCAACTCAGCATTATGTCCACATTCCAGCCCCAGACAGTTGACACACCTGCCTCTCAGACTCACTGGTGGCTCTGTCACCTCAGCTCTAACATTCAGTGGTTCCTAAGGTGTGGGGCGGGGCCCTCAGCGGCACTAGTTTCAATATATTCTCTCTCTCTCTCCTCCTGGTTTGTTCAGATTCTGCAGAGTAGATAAAAATCAAACGAGAGTCCTCACCGTCTGAGAGAACTTCATAGGCCTCCGACAGCTCCTTGAACTTCCTCTCTGCTTCTTCTTTGTTGTCGGGGTTCTTGTCTGGATGCCACTTCAGCGCCAACTTCTTGTATCTGAGCACCAGAAAAAAAAAAAGTTGTCATTCTTAACTATACTGACAGGTGGAGCCAACAGTATTTGCTGCATCAGCCTGACTGGACACCAGTGTTGAGGACCAGGTGTCCAACACAATGGAGCCTCTGTCTTCCTGTCACTGGTGCTCAGGAATGTGTGACTGAGGCTGCAGATCATTTGAAGACCATCGCTCCAAACCCTCATCTCCAGACTCAAGAAGATGAGTAGAATAGTTGACCATCAAAGTTCACTGACACCACCAAGGATTGAACTTTATTTACAATGGAGTCATGGACCAGGTGACACCAGCTGACACCAATTGGCTTTGTTTGAGTGCTCTAGTGGTGAATGTTGATGAATGACATTTACCAAAGTTTTTTGTCCATCACCAACAACTACAACTACAGCAGGAGCAGCAGGGTGGTGGTGGTGGTGGTGGTGGTGACGGAGCTGAGAGAATATATATATATATATATATATATATATATATATATATATATGTGTGTGTGTGTGTGGAAACAAGCATCATCTTGGGTGGTGGGACAGTGGACCCTGGGTGAGCTCCACTGGAAGGTATTCTGACAGGGTTACAGGAAGTAGAGTGGAAACATTGTTGCAATAAACGCCCTCCCACACCACCACCTCCACCTCCACCCCCCACTCTATGCAGCCCCTCCCTCTCTGACTCCTGTCTAACTCGATGTACAGGTCAGGGTAGACATTTCTGACCAATGATATAAGAATGAGGACGAGGAGGGGGGACATGACTAAACACTTACGCCTTCTTGATGGCGTCTTGCGTTGCTCCTTTGGGAACTCCTAGTATCTGGTAGTATTCCATGGTCATGGCTCCGTGTGTCTGTGATTGTTCTGCTGCGTTGGTTCCTGAGGTCGACTCTGAAAGACAAATGTTGCAGCCGTGTTAGGACATGTTCGTCTGTGGAGGTGAAGTCCCACAGACGTGAGTGACGGCTGTGAGGAACCCCCCTGACCACCTCTTCACCAGAGGAGGGCGGGGGTAACAGAGCACAGAGAGTGGCGACAGCCCACGCCGTCATGGAGCGAGGGTGGAGAGCAGATCATGGCCCCTGGGCTGAGAGAAACACTGAATCATCACTTCCTGCTCGTCTTCACACCTTCAGAACGTCCTCCCGTGATGACGCTCTGGAGGTATGAAGGCCGGGACTCCAGACATGACAGGACAGGTCTGCAGCTGCACTGAGGAACTACAGAAGAAGATGATGATGATGATGATGATGATGATGAGGACAACGACTACATATCAACATCAGCCTGGCTTCATCAAGTTTCTCTTCTGAAGATCTGCTGAGGGTTGGAAAAGACAACAGTATCTAGAGTTCTGGAGTTCCACGTTGACTGGTCCATAGAGCTGCTTCTAGAATCAGAACACATCACTGACTAAAGGACCAACAGAGCTGATGTCTTCATCATCATCATCATCAATGTTCCTACTGCTGCCCACAGACAGACAGACAGACAGACAGACAGACAGTGGGCTCCAGGGAAGGGTGGCTGTGGGTGGAGTGTTGATCTGCTCCCAAGATTCCTCATCTGCACCGGTCGGATCAGATGATCCAACACAGCTCCAAGAAAATAACAACCAGAGACAGAGACAGAGACATAGAGTGAGACAGAGATGGGACTGGACTAATGTTGGACAGATCATTTCTCTCCCAGGGTAAAGAAAGAGTTTGGACTGAACAACATCTCTATAAACAACTACCACAAAAACCAACCAACTACTACACCTGCAACAACAACTACACCCTCGACTCAAATTACTCTTTGACTGTGGCTACAACCAGAGACAGAGACAGAGACATAGAGTGAGACAGAGAGTGAGACAGAGATGGGACTGGACTAATGTTGGACAGATCATTTCTCTCCCAGGGTAAAGAAAGAGTTTGGACTGAACAACATCTCTATAAACAACTACCACAAAAACCAACCAACTACTACACCTGCAACAACAACTACACCCTCGACTCAAATTACTCTTTGACTGTGGCTGTTCAACAATGGTTGGTGTGTGGTGTCAGAGTGTCCCTCGTCCAACCATCAGGGTCCACTGTGTCCACTACTATTAATAACCTGTGGCCTTTGCAGTTAGATTATGTGTGTGGGGTGGGAGGTGGTGGTGGGAGATGAAGGGTGGATGCTGGTTGAAGATATTACCGTAGTGTCTGCAGTAGACCCACCTGTGAAAGTCAGCTGACTGATGGACTGACGCTCCACCACTGACACAGTCTTTGTCCACTACATCCCTTTCATGTCCTGTTGTGTCATCACTACTCCTTTGTTTCCTTTCATCTCTGTACAGCAGCTAGCTACTGTCTTTCATCAGCTGTTTCTAACTGAAGCTAAGACGCAGTGGTGCAGTGGTGGAGACCCTGCTGTACACTGAGGGTGGAGCTGGAGGCTTATAGATAACATATATACTGGGAGTGCTCAGCAAACATTCCAGCTTAGATTGGGACTAGGTGGAGGAGACTTTCTGTCTTCTGATTTGTCCCTCAGATTACGTTTTGTTATCTGTCTTTGACAGAAACTGGTCGGTGCAGAAACACCCGGGTCATTTCACAACCATTGACCCTCAGAAACCAGGTGGTGAAAAGAAGAACTGCAGGTGGTCCACAACAGGAGGGCTGCTTTAAGAAGTACCAGGAGTGGAGCCTCCAACTCCTGGTGCTGGTGCTAGACTAAACCACAGGACAGAACCACAGTTTGAGGAACACCTTCTGGTCTGTGTTCACCCAGGCAGGTCTGGTCCCTGAAGGTCCCACGTGGACAGATATAAACACTGAGTGTGTGTGTGAGATAATTGACCGGTGGAGGAAAAAGGTCGAAAATGATCAGAATGTAAAGAAACAGGTTTCAGGCACATGTGACCTACACCCAACCACACCTCCACCCACTCACCGACACATCTGGTGGTCCAACACTCTGATGTTTCTGCTCTTTTTAGTTTCTCACAGTTTGAAAAACAACAGTTGGACTCTTCTCCTCGATCCTTCTTCTACAGCACTGCGTGATGGGATCAAATGTCCTGGACTTGACTTGCTCCCCAGAGCACCCCCTGGTGTCCAAGGGCAACAGTGACACAAACAAACAAACAAACAGTGTCTAGAGAGTGGTGGGCCTGCAGCCACTATCACACCTGTCTCACCACAGAGGAGGAGAAGAGGAAGAAGAGACTTTGTTGACAGTTGTCTTCCTCTGGTCAAAGACCAACCTGGTTGAACCAGGGAAGAGACATTGTCTCTACTGAGCAACAATCTGTGGGAAAGTCCACACAATAGTTCAATCAACCCAACCAATCAGGTTTGGCCTCCAAGACTGACCTTTACAGACGTCAATACTGTCAACAACTGTGTTGTTAGTTACAGTTAATAATAATAATAATAATAACCAGGGTTTATAAAAGGCCTTTCAGCTAATCCAAGGTCAAAATAAAACAAAAAAACACAGGGCTGTAGTTGACAACAGTTGACAACTAGGCTAACCAGAGCTAACCATGATTAACAATAGATGGCTCTAGTTAACAGTTGTTACCGCTCATTACCATAGTTAGTTTTGTTACATGTAATTGGCTCTTGTCTTGTTGGCTGTAGTTAACGCTAGTTAGCTCTTTTTAGCCATAGTTTGAGGTAGCTAGCTGTGGTTTGCTGTAGTTAGCGCTGGTTGGCCATAATTACCAATAGTTAACTCTAGTTAACAGTTGTGACCTCTCGTTAACCATAATTAGTACTTGTTAGATGTGGTTGGCTCTTGTTGGCAGTAGTTAACACTAGTTAGCTCTTTTTAGCCATAGTTTGCCGTAGCTAGCTGTGGTTGGCCATAATTACCAATAGTTAACTCTAGTTAACAGTCGTTGCCTCTCGTTTACAGTATTTGGCTCTTGTTAGACATAGTTAGCAGTAGTTATCTCTCGTGAGTCATAGATAGATGTCAATCAGCACTAGTTAGCTCTATTTAGCCAAAGTTAGCTGTGGTTTGCTCTAGTTAGTGGCAGCTCTGGATAGCCATAATAGCCTGGATAGCCAACAGTTAGCTCTAGTTAAGAGTTGTTACCCCTCGTTAACCGTAGTTGGCTCTTGTTAAACGTAGTTTGCTCTTGTTAACTATTTGGCAGTAGTGAACTCTAGTTAGCAGTAGTTAGTTGTAGATGGGTGTTATTGACGCTAGTTAGCTCTAATTAGCTATAATTGGCAGTAATTAGCTCTAGTTCATCGTAGTAAGCTCTGGTTAGCCATAATTAACAGTAGTTAGCTCTAGTTAGCGGTTGTTACCTCTCGTTTGCCGTAGTTGGCAATTATTACCTCTAACCAGCAGAAGTTAGTTGTAATTGGATAGTAATTGGCCCTAGTTAGCTCTGTTTAGCCATAGTTTGCAGTTATTAGCTCTAGTTGATCGTAGTTAGCTCTGGTTAGCCATAATTAACAACAGAAGCTCTAGATAGCTCTAGTTAGCGGTTGTTACCTCTCGTTTGCGGTAGTTGGCAATTATTACCTCTAATTAGCAGTAGTTAGCCATAGTTGGATGTTAATTGGCACTAGTTAGTTCTGTTTAGCCATAGTTTGCAGTAATTAGCTCTAATTGATCGTATTTAGCTCTGGTTAGCCATAATTAACAATAGTTAGCTGTAGTTGGCGGTTGTTACCTCTCGTTGACCGTAGTTGGCTCTTATTAACTTTATTTAGCAGTAGTTAGTCATAGTTGGATGTTAATTGGCGCTAGTTCGCTGTTTAGCCATAGTTTGTCGTAGTTAGCGGCAGTGGTCTCTAGTTAGCTCTGGTGATCAGTAGTGAGGAGTAACTTGGTTGTAGTTGTAGCTACAGTGACGCGGCCTTTGGACACACGGAGACACCACCGACACCACAGACAGTAATGGAGGAGAACAGGTCATATATTAACCCGTCGTCCCTGGCGACTGTCTTGTCTCTCAGAGCCAGGACCAAGTGTTGGTAATACCTGGAGGAAACCTCCATCAGACCAGACTTCAGCCGAGTTAGTAGTAGGAAGTCACCGACTCTCACCTAGGACGGCGTCCGATCAGCTGGAGTCAACGTGGGTCTTCGCCTGATCTTAAGAACTTTCTTCGGGTGTTGGTGTCAGTGTCGGTGCTGGTCCTGTTGTTGGTGGTAATTTTGGTACCGTCCCTGGTCCTCGGTTGTGTACTGTAGCTGCTGTTGCCTTCAGGAACCGTCGTGAAAGTCACAACATATGAGAACTGAGGACGGAAGTTTAAATCTACACAACAGGATTAAAGTCCCTGGAGATGCTGAAAGTTTTCTACTTAGCTACTACTACTCAACTACTAAATAGTTGAATAGTGAATATATATAAAAAAATCTAATCTCGTTCTTCTGTTATATTTTTGTTGTTTTACCGTCAGAAAGTTTGACGTCCTTAACCAACCAGTTTTGACGTGTTTAGTTTTTACGAGTGGCACATGAACGCATCGCGGCCGCGGACCTGTTAACACCAGCGGTGACGCACTGACGGAGGGACGAAGCAAAGTGACGTCACTCACAGCAAACTCTCATCTGGTGTGAACATGGAAAAAAATCATAAAACATGTCGAGTTGACAGTCGAGGACACGAGTCCTTTGGCGCCATCTTTCGGGCAGCGGGAGAACTTGCATGTTTAAACATCGTCCGCTCCATAGAAATGTCAGCTTGAAAGGAGACTGGGGCAAAGCCAGTATATGTATATATTTATATACATACACACACACATTTATATAAAAACATAAAATTCATATATATTTGTATACACACATTTTTTTTAAATTCATGTTTCTTTTATTTTTTGTCAACTTTCTTAATTTTCTTCTGCATTTTGTTATTATAACTGGATCCCACAAATATTCTCCAGTATTTCTCTGAAATGTAAATATTGCCACTTGTCCCCCTTCAGTCTGTAGACCACCATAAAGACAACACACCAGGTGAGGTGGGCGCGTCCATCGTCTGAATGTCAGGCCTTGAAACAGCCTGGACACGGGAGGGGGGTGGTCAGCGTTCAAAGCCCAGAGGAAGAGGAGCCGATGAAGATGAGGGATGGCCATCGATTATAATGAAGATTATGAGCATCAGGAGCTAATTAAACTCATCGGCCAGGACGGATCACTGCAATTGATTTTCCACTCAGGTCGTTCCATTCATTACAGGGCCCTAAATGCACCGTCCTGGACGTTTCTGCCTCTCATCGATCGGCAGGACTGAAGACTGCAGTTAAACTTGATGAGATACAAAGTGGAGAAGATTAGAAACAACTGACTGATGATCATAGGACGACGCAGTGTGTTGATGGTTGACAAGGAGGTTTTCACCACCGAGAAGATGAGTGTGTGTCAAACATAAGGCTCACGTGTCCATGGGCTCTGACCCGTCTACAGCAGGACGGCTGATTGTCACTAACTGAGATGAGCTGACGCTTCTCTGTCAGGACGGAGACCTGAAGATGTCCCTTGGTCCAGGACACAGACTGCTGTCTGTTGTCACTGACTAGGACAGAGACTCAGTTCGGAGACAAACCACTGCACCAAGGAAACTTCAAGCCCAGGTATGAACAAACTTCCAGAAGGGGTCGCTGTGGCTCCAGGATGTGGTTTCAACCACACCTGGTCAGATCAATCCAATGATCTCCATCATCAGCCACAGTGTCCCTTTTTGGAACAGTTTGGACAGAACTGTTCTAGTCCATCACCAGTCAGCAGGGGGCAGCTGTGAGCATGATGCGGTGCCAGGAACAGACTCAGGATCAGCTTTCAAACCTGTAGTCTGGAAGGTTTTAAGGGTTGGATTCAACCATCTGCCAAATAACCACTGAGGATGGCACCGTCTCCACCCACTGCTCCACCAGTGATCCACCCACTGCTGGCTGAGGTGATGAGTGAGGTTTGGTGCAGTGGTGAGGAGTTTACTTTCCTTCCTTCCCTTTTCCACATCCCAGATGGGAAACAGCGTAGGGTGAAGTACCAATACATACCAATAGATGGCACGCCGCTATAATCAATAGGTGGGTGTAGAGTAGCCCTCCATGAGGGAGCGGCTGCAGGTACTGATGTTTTAAGATCCGTGGTTCCTAAGGGCTGATCTGCCATGAGTGCTGAGTGATGTCCGATGTTTCCCTGCTCTGCAGCAGGATAAACAAGGCTAAAAGCTTCAATTAGCCCCTAAAAGGCCCGGAGTATATTACCGGGCCGGGATGATTCACGACAACCTGCATTAACTCCGTCACTGCTAATCCATCAGGGCCTAATAGGCTCAGATAAATCTCAGGGTAATTGAGATGAATCCCTCATTTCAATGACAAGTCTGGTTTTTAAGACCCAATTACCACTGGGAGCCTGCTGGCCCAGAGGACGGGGAGAGAGGACCGCCGCAGCCCAGAAGGAGAGGACCGGCTGGGCCAGAGGTCGGGGAGAGAATACTGCTGCAGCCAGAGAGAGAGGGACGGACGGACAGACGGAGGGAGGGACGCAGGGACGGACGGAGCTGTCAGCTAGCTACAGCATGAGAGGACAGCGGGGATTTACGACAGACCCCCCAGTCTTAATCAGCACTCAGTCCAGAATGCCTGGGCTCAGTGTTCTTAACTGGATGTTTCTTTAATTATATGTCAAAAGGCCATTAAAGCCAGGAGGAGATTTTCCCACAATGCAGCAGTATTTCACATCCAGGTCAATAGATGTAGATCAACCAGAGAGGAGCTAAGGGGAGGGAAGGAAGGAAGGAAGGAAAATAACACCGTGGTCACACACTGACAAAGTCACAGACACAGACACAGACACAGACTGGAGACACTGACGTGGTCACCGCCCACTGTGCAGGTGTAAATGCAACATCAGCCGCTCTGGTGTTTGTCCTCTGGTTCTGTTTATTAACATGACTGTATTTGGCCTCAGCTGAGTTACCACGGTGACACTTGATTGTTTTTGGACAAAGGCTCTGACTGGATCAGCTGTGCTGCATTCACTGACATGTGGGGAAGAAGGACAACCGCGCGGAGGTTGAACCACTTCTCTGCTCATCTCCGATCTTCTGCAAACTTCTGCGAATGTCTCTGATCGTCCGATTAAACAGTTTTACACTTATTTATAAGAACACGGATAAAAAATGTTTCAAACCCAACTTTATCCTTGAACTCTGTTCAAGTCCATTGGGAGTCCCTCCTCCTCCTCCTCCTCCTCCTCCTCCTCCTGCTCTTCCTTCCCCTCAGCTCAGCTCAAAGCCTGCGGCCGACTCGATGGCGTAGAGCAGCTTGTTCCTCATCAGGTGCCGGTCGCAGAACTCCGGCAGCTTCAGCAGGTTCATGCAGGTGCTGGCCGTGGGCAGGCGGTCCAGATCGGCGCCCCCGTTGTGGATGCAGAAGGCGGGGTACAGCTCCTGTGGACAACATCAACGTCAAGCTGGGACAAATGAGACGGGAGGACGGCAGCTCCACGCTCCTATGATGTGGCCTGATAATAATCAGATTCTGACACCAAACGTTTGCTGAGTCGCCTCCACCTCCTCCTCCTCCTCCCGCTCCTCCTTCCAGTCGGCCTCAGCAGTTCCACAGCGGCCCGATGAAATGGCTCTTTGGGGGCCGGGCCGTAATGACCTCATTTTTCTGACAATTACCGTATTAAAGTATCATTGCTGATTGAGGAAGCGTCGTTACCTGGGCCATCATTTCAGAGCGAGGGAGCGTTTCCATCAGGGCGGTCTGACAGAGCTATTTCTCCTCTAATGAAATCCTGGAGCCTAATTAAGGCGGGGAGCCCCCGGGTCACCGCCCCCACCCACACCAATAACTGCCCCAACGAGGGCAAATTCATTCAACTGTGGGGAATAAACCTGCTGACTTCATGTTGCTTCTTCACACAAAACATATTTTCACCGTACTTTCACTTTAACCATATGAAGAACGGTTGCTGCTCAGAGCTGCCCCCTGCTGGCTGAGGTGGAAATACACCGGTCACAGTTTTCTTTCCTTCCTTTTCTTAGTGAACATGGCCCCAGCAGGGGGCAGTGCAGTGCTGGTCTTTTCTATTGACTGATGGGAATATGACCCACAGCCCAAATTTTTTTAATGCAGTATGTTCATCTCCCAACATGTTCCTTCAGCGCCCTCTTCAGGTGCAGATGTGTCATTAACATTAGGACTGTGTCAACTGAATTGAACCAAATGTTCAAATGATGAATAACGAACAGTAATGTGTCCTCTAAGTTCTCCTCCTCATCACAACAGCTGCTGTGTGAGATATCCAGGAGGGGGCAGTAGTGAGGCACTGTCAAACAGAAGGGACGGGTTCAAAAGTTCACTGACTGCTGACTGGGTTATCACCTGGTAAAGAGCGATATTTGTCCACACAAACCGGCAGACAGGGAGACACAGAGACAGACAGACAGGCAGGCAGACAGACAGGTGGTGACCTGTACAGTGAAGTGGAGGTGGAGATAAGGCCTCAGCCTTGGATCACTACACTGACTGAGGCGGCTATCAATTATTACCCAACACTGCCCCCTGCTGGGCTTGAAGGATAGGTCTACACTGGTGTAGACTGGAGAAGCAGGAGTGAAGTTCTCTCACCTTAAAGCCAAGCAACGGAGGTCTGGAGCAGCTGGTGACAAACTTGAGCAGCTTGCGTTTCTCCTCGTCCGTGAAGCTGTCCACCACCTCCCAGAAGGTCTGAATGACCGGGTGAGTGGGCGAGTATCCACCTGAAGGTGAGTCAGGGGCAACAATTAGTCTGCGGCGCCCCCTGGTGCTTATGCCAACTCTTGAACATCTCAGAGCAACTCTCACCAGAGTAGTTGGTGAACTTCTTCAGGTCGTCGAGGCAGATGGGCACGTGGGCCCCAGATATCAGCACCTGTGGTGGAGCAGGGAGGGAACGTTGTCTCAGGACATTCTCGTCTCCTGTGGTCACTGTGAGTGGACGTCCTTACCTGGATCTCCTGCTGGTCAAACATACGCAGCCACTCCAGGTTGACCACGTTGGCCAGTCCCTGTCTGAAGGCCAGGCAGTGAGGTCGGATCTGCTTGTTCAGCCTGTAGTCGGCCACCAGGTGGATGTAGGCTATCCTGTTGGCCGTGGTCACGGGAATGTCCTTCCCACCCGGCTTCAGCTCCACCACCTGTCAGAGGACACGGACCACGGGTTGGTCACCACAAACACACAGAGAGCACTTCAGTGGTGTGTGTGTGTGTGTGTGTGTGTGTCTATATATAGGACGGTGGTGAACATCTGCTCCAATCCCATTTGGCCCCAGGTTCTCTTTTCATTAGCTTTAGAGCAGTTAGCACTTGATAGGATTTGTTCACCTCTGTTCATAAAGTCCAGAGAGTGATGTCATCACTGCAGCCAAGGTGGGACAAAAACGTAATGTTCATCACTTTAACTGCAGTACGTGATGGTGTTTTCACAGAACAGATCTCCGCCATCAGAGAGGGACGTTAAGGTCGGAGGAATGAAGGGGCGGAGCAGGAAGATCATGAAAGAATGATCTCTAATCATCTGCTCCGAGAGATGGAAAAGACCAGACCATGAGACCACATTGGTTAAAATACGCCCTACTGTTGGCCTGAAGATAGACCCAAACCTTTTTGTCCACGGACGGATTAAATGTCTCGACCCCTTATATACTGTAAATATCCACTGTTCTGAAATATTTTCCTACCTATAAAATCTTCCTACCAGGATTAACAAGGATTTCTCAAGTGGACACGGCCTATAATTTTCTGCTAACAGCATCATTTTGAGTTTATTGCTGTTGTCTCCACTGAGAAAATAGAGAACCCTGGTCCAGACCAGTCTGTTCTACTGACTGTGTTTGTTCCATACGTTCTACGTCAGCGGTCGGAGTTGAACAGCCGTAGCACGTCAACATTATGTGCTAATGTCAGTGAATTACTCTGGTTATCTTGCTTTACTCTAACTATCTCCCGGGGGCAAATGCAGGGCAGACGCACGGTGGCTGTGTGTGCCTAATCTTTCACAACCCTGTTGGCAGCAGGAAGCCCAGGTCGTAACGGCGTCGTGTCATGGCTTGTTTGAGAAGAGCTAATAAGAGGCGTTCAGGCCCTGAACAAACAGCCGTGGAGGCCGGAGCGGCGAGCGAGTCTCTGCGACCACTGAGCTTTGGATCGGACGTGCTCCGCGGCAGCCAGCCGCTTCGGTCAGGCATGTCGTGAGTCCCTGTCTACTGGAACAGTCAACAAGGGACTGTTGACTACAGTAGGAAGACAGACAGAGACAGACAGAGTGGCGGTCACCTGAGCTTCTCCCAGGTCATTGTTGACCACGGTGAAGTTGAGGCCCAGCTCCTCCACGTCGCCCTCGTAGCTCTTCAGGAAGAGAAGGTTGCGGTACATCTCTGGGTCCAGGGAGGCCAAGTGGTGGATGTCCACATCAGCGCTGGTTCCCAGCAGCTTGGACAGGAAGAAGGTGGCGAAGGGCAACTCCACCAACATGTTTTCATACAGCGCCTGCGGGGACAACACAGTGAATGATGTTTTTCTAATAAGAAAGGAAGAGAAAAACAAACAATCCTTCTGTCTCCAGAAGAAACTCAGACAAAAAAAACACAGGACAGCCGACGCCGTCCGTCCCTCCATCCGTCCACAAACACACTCTGCCTCAAACTTTATAAATGCCAACACTCACCTTGACCTGGATTGCCATTAAGAAGCAGAGTCGGGCAGGTGAGTCATAAAACCCGGAGCTAATGTAGTGGAATAGTTGGAAAAAGAGCCCCGCTGGAGGCATTAAAATATACAGGTCCTTATAAATGATGGCACTAAAAACCCTGACCGCATCAGCTAAATGGATTATAAATCCAAGGCATTTCCATAACGCATGCATCTTAAACACACAGGAGCTCATAAATCAGGGCTATTTTCTAAACACAGGTTAATTGCACAACTTCAAACATTGTCTATTTCTTATGCAAAATAATCCACTTAGTATTTCTCCGCCGGCCGCGCCTCGTTCCAGACCATATGCCCGACGTGGCCCCTTGAAACCTATCAATAAGCCCGGTGCCGGGAAGAGGCGGTGGCGGCGGTGGCGAGTGAGCGTGCGTGCGGAGGGAACCGGGCAGCCTTATTTTTTTCACTGCCACTTACACTTTAATTTATGGCTGTTTATTGCCAGAAATTGTGCCAAAATGACTGGGGCTGAAAGGAATTAATTATTATGGGCCGGGCCTTTTAATATAAGTGAGTGCAGTGGCAACGCAATTAATACAGATCGCGGCTCCATCAGGTGGAGTAAATGCCAGCAACGTTGCAGGTGCATTCTGTTAGCTGCCAAATAAATTCCTTAATTTACAGCATTAAGAATCAATAAAATTATAATGCCTTTCAAACACACTCCCATCAATCAGCGCCGCCTCACAACCTCACACACACGGTCGGCAGAGGGGAACTTTCTAACCAGCTCCGCAGCTGGAGGTTCTCGTCCAGACCGTGCCCGCCCGCGCTCCACATCGGCCCCGGGAGGTTGGAGGCTGACCCCCATCTTCGTGTTCCTCCATCACAGGCTTAAATCTTTCAGCACGCCAGCTGGGCGGACAAGTGAGGAAGAAGGATGACGGCTGCCTTCCAGCCTGATGTTCAATCCCATTTCAGTGAGTACCCGGGACAAGCCGCTCCTGCCTGTAATAGATCACCCCCGCAACAATGGCACGCCTCAGACATTAATTAACAGTATTAATCTCCGCGTCCTCTGAGCTGCTCCCTGCTCCCGGCACGTTGCCACGCTGATGCAATCCCAATCTGTGTAAACCACGGCCACTAAACAAATATCGATAGGCCTCAACAAACGGCTGTTTTTATGGAGAACCAGGAAGTTAAAGGAGGGTTAATTAAAAGTCAAATTCTAATTAATTTCACCTCAACTAATTGGCTGAGCCATTAGTTACAGGAGGACTGGGTGAAGTGGGACGGGGACCAAAGATTGATCATTCCTCACATGTAGAGACTTCAGGGAGGAGAATGTGGAAGAGGGAGGAGGACGGGGAGGAGGACGGAGACCAGACAATGCAGATGTGGGACTTTGTGTTGACTGTGAAACAGATCAAAATGCCATTAGCACCTGCTGCAAAGACTTATTTATGTCCCGTCTGCGCCGCTCCACTGATTTAGTGCAATCACTACACAAACAAGGGCCAGGAATCATCGGCTAATGGACGCCCTAATTGAGAGGCGACCGCTTGTCATGAGCTAATTCTGCTCTAAGTTGTGGAGACGGTTCAGCCCCCGGTCCTGCAGAGACAGACGTCCACGTAAACAAACAGTAGCAGCAGCATTAAGGACAACCTCAAAACATTAGGTTCTGAATACACTCCACACTTGGACAAGAACTGGAGTCAAACCTGAAACCCTTCCTTGACCACTGATCCACCACTGCATCACTCAAGGTTAGGACTTGGTCCTGGTTGGTCCTCACCTTTCCCAGGATGCGTCCCAGGAAGTAGTAGTGTCGGGTGAAGGAGTCTCCGATCAGCATCTGTGCGGCGGGGTTAGGGTAGAGCAGGCCTTCGTTGGTGGTCTTGAAGAAACCCTGGTTGGGGTTGAAGCCCGACTTGAGGAGCTCATTCAGGAACTCCCGAAAGATCCCGCCTCCATCGATGCCGGCCTCGTCCAGACCGTGGGCATTGAGCAGGTGGACCCGGATCCTCTTCTTCAAGTCTGGTTCTGGACACAGGAATGAAATCAAATCAGATTAGACTGGACACATGGACAGAACTGTGGACTGAACTGTTCTCAGCAGTTGACTGGAGAGACAGTCTGTTTATGGGGACGTGTCCACCTGCTTGACCCCTGGGAGAGTTCAGGTCAGTTTTCTATTTTTTCTTTGTTTACAGATATTTTACAGATTTTCATCTTCATCTTATCAGCCTTCTTACCAGGTGGCTCCACAACACTCATCAGCAGGAGGAGCAGGAGTCAGATTATCTACCTCCACCTCCTCCTCGTCTTCTCTGCCTCCCGTCCTGTCACACTTCTCCATCTTGTCAACAAACATTTTGCAACAGAGCGTTTTTTGTGACCTCGGAATATTCAAATCCAACGGCAGATGAAAGAGGTCATCTTTCAGAAGAGTTAATGTCGGGCCATGAATCAGAGCAGCTATAACTTATGGACACGTAAATGATGTAGATCATCATGTCTTCAGCTCAGGTCTGCTGCTACTCCTCTTAATCAGATTGCCCCCCCCCCACTTGGGTGCCCTTTCAAAATCACACAACACAAAAGAGGTGACTTAAAATAATTGATTCTGCTTTTATGTGATCCATTATAATAATCAGAAGCACAATTACACTTTACCCAAATTCTGCAGCACAAGGAGAGAGAGAGAGACGGAGGGACGGAGAGGGACTGGCCTGGAACCTGGTCCCTCACTGGTGAGACATTCAGCCACAGGGTGGATATGAAGCCTCCCCTCCATCTCCTCCGGTCCCTGCTCCTTCTGCAGGTGTTTCCACAGTGAATCATCCGTCTCCATCTCCTCCTCTTTGTCCCCCACCCAGTAGCTCCATGTCTTCTACCAACATGTATCCACTGTCCCTCCTCTGAACATGTCCAAACCATCTCAATCTGTCTTCTCCAAACCTTCCTGTCTGTGTTGTCCCTCTAATCACCTCCTTCCTGATCCTGTCCATCCTTGTCTCTCCTACAGAGAATCTCCTCCACCTCCAGCTCTGTCTCCTGTCTATTCCTAGTGTCTCTAATCCGTCCATCCATCATGGCTGGTCTCACCACCGTCCCTTCTCCTTATCTGACTCTTTTCTCCAGCTGTTCCATCCTGACTCCACTCTGTTCTTCTTCTCAGTCTAAACTCCTGCACCTTGGGACCTCACCGACCTCCCTGCTCTCCATGGTTACACCACACAGCAGACACACAGGTCCAGGGCTCCGTACCGTTCTCTGGGGACAGCTTATCATAGGCGTCCTCGTAGATGTAGTTGCGCCTGATGGTGACGTTGATGCCGTCAGGAAACGGCCCGTCCCCCTGCACGTCCCGCTTGTCAGCATAGATCAACTTTTGGAAGATCTGCAGAGGACAAACAGGGGTTAGTTGAAAATGGGTGGTGTTATCTTCTGGGCCTGGGAGGTGAACTTGCTCCTCTGTACCTTGACCCGCTCCTCAAAGGGAACCACGAAGGGCAGCTCTGTGAGAATGGCCAAGTTTCTCTCCTCGGACACCGACAGCTGTGCAGGCTCCAAGCCCACTGAGGAGAAACACAACCAAAAATAAAAATATTTACACATAAATAAATATAGGATTTGTTTGCAACTGTTAAAAAGCAGCCATGAAGAGCCTCTCAATATTTTTTGTGAGGTCCGAACCTCTCTGACTCCACCTGCTGGACTGTTTCCATTAGCCCGACCTTTGTGGGTCGTTCATTTGCGAGGGCGACATCTGAACCGCTCTTCATCTTCTCAACTTTTGCGCCCACTGCAGCTCAATTATTCTGCTCAATTAGTCAATCTGATCTGCATTTCCCCCATCAGGTTTCCATCTCCCAGGATAAATACGCCGCTCGATACGCCGCTCGTCCATCAGCCACTGGGGCCGGTCCATTTAAGGAAATGAGAAAAGCCAAGACAAACACGTGCACCAGCTGTGGCCCAGTTCATCAGGTACTTTCAGGCTAATTGAATTCCACCCTCACGGCCTGCGAGTGGATCATACAACACATTGTTTGCAGCACAAACCCGTCGCCGCCATCACTCTGTTCCACGCCGGGCGCCTAATTGAGTGGATACAGAGAAATGGGGCTGGTCATTTCTTAGAAGAGGAGGATAATGACCGCTGCCCAGGTTTGATGATGTCATCAGCCATGGCTACAACCACCCTCTAAAACTAATCACTGAAAATCATTGTCTTAATGGTGTTAATAATTAACACTTGGATTAATCAGATTAACAGTGATTTCATATTATGTCTCCTACAGATATCCTCAGACAGTAGAATTTATTGGACATTAAATCCTACTTGAAACTGTTAGGAGAGGGACGCAGAAAGACAAGGCAAAATATCTTACAATTCGACTTGTTTTTACCTATGAAGAACTTTTTGTTCCCCGCAGAACTGTGTAGAACATGCAGAGCAATCAGAGAAGGTGACTTTGAACAGCAATTAGGATGATTTTTCTGGCCCATGTATCAGACTGATACCAGCGTTACAACGCTCCCTGCTGCCAGAGCAGCCGCTCTGTCACTCCACACTCCAAGGACTGCAGTACGGCAGCCCAGACTGGGACTAGGATTACAGATTCACTTGGATTTTCCTGGAGATATCGGTCTCACCGTCCAGTGTGGACTGCAGCGGTCCGATGCGACCCATCCTCCTGGTCCTCCACACGTGTCTGGCCGAGGGGACATACAGCTGCGTGACCTGTGGTCAGAGGTCAGAAAACAGAGGACAGAGCTCAGACACTGTGGAACACAGAGGTTTGTCCTCTCGCTGCATCGCAATTCCTTTACAAATCATAAGGAATTCTTGCATTGATAGTGGTGGCCTAGTGGCTAAGGAACCGGACTGGGTCTGGAGTCAAGTTACTAATGAGGTGCTCTGAGCACCAGCAACGTCTCCACCCACCGCTCACTGCCGCCACTGTTAGCTGTTAGCTGGGTTAAATGAAGAATTCACTTTTTGTTGTGTTTCCTTCTTTCCTTCCCTCTAGCTACAACAATGTCCTGTCTGTTCTTATCTCCTTGGCGTCTTCCTGTGGTCAACGCTGAACTGACAGTCAGTGACTTTACCCGGTCAGCACGGATGTTGACCTCCTCCGACAGCCAGTGGTCCGTGGGACAGAAGGGTCGTCGGATGTCACGAGCCTTCACCATCTTCACCAGGTTAGTGATGACCTGTGGACACACACACACACACACACACAGGTGAAATGACTCTGCCATGTAGATTTCATATTTCCACAACAAGCTTATCTCAATCCTAACTTTTCCTCCCTAGAGCACCTCCTTCTCGTCGATCTGGGCCAATCACAGTGACGCTACCAGAGTTCAAAACATCGTCAAGTGCAAAATGTTGTTAAGATGCGGCGGCGGCGGCAGCGGCGGCGGCTTTGAGGAGGCCTCGCCCCTGACTCTGGGAATGAATAAGCATTCCTTAATTAGCCCATTGGGTTAAGTGCAAGCATTAATGTGCCGTTCCCAAACTCCGGCGTGACATCGTTCTCCAAACATGGCCAAGAAGAAAGTTCCATTAGCAATATTAATACAAGCTTAGTTGATCATTTTCATTCAATTAACTTCTTTCAATTAAATAGATAGCTTGACAATGGGGGTGATA
The DNA here is from genome assembly GCA_016785265.1 of Paraplagusia blochii. Lineage (NCBI taxonomy): Eukaryota > Metazoa > Chordata > Actinopteri > Pleuronectiformes > Cynoglossidae > Paraplagusia > Paraplagusia blochii. The sequence goes on from JAFBJS010014153.1 coordinate 133,906, forward strand.
AAGGATGGGGAGGGAAGGCTGATGACACGGACCAAACATTAGCGTGTTAGGGGTCAGCGGCGTTAAACGGACTGTAAATTCTGCCGTTCAATTTGGAAAATGCATTTCCCTGCTTCCCACTCCTTTAATGGGTCGTTGTCACTGACAGGTGGCCCCCGGAGCAGATCTTTTATGAAAAATATCCACGTGCCCTCCTCCTTGTGTTCGCCACCTTTCACAGAACACCGTTGTTCACGTCTAAATCCCCTCTCAGTGAGTAACAGCCAAGAACAAAGTCACTTAATTAGCGTTTCCTGGACGGAGAAAGGAGAAAGGAGAGAAGAAGGAAACAGGGAGACGAGGAGGTGCGAGGAGCCGAGCCAAGGAGAAGGAAATCAATTCTGTTTTCTGCCTCATTTCCTCTCCGTAAACAACCAATGGTTGACCTGCGTGTCAGCGGCTGCAGTCAGGCATGACTGTCAGCACCAGCAGCAGGCGCTGGGGCCCCCGCCCCCTTATTTTGAACACACTACATTTGGTCCATCCAAGACACACTCAAGTGGTTATTTTGAATTATTTGGAACATTGGTCATATAAAAAACTACAATCCTAAATAGGTCAACATTTTATTTTTTAGACAAAATACAACAAGGACATAATTCATTCTACCTCGTCAGCCCAGCAGAGGTCAAAATGACCACTGGCTACTCACATCAAATAAAGTGACATTTATGTCCTTTAACTGAGCACTGGTGTGAGAAGGGGAGTGTCTTGGTGCCTGATACTGAACAAAAGGGTGGACAGGTATGACTGTTGTCCACCCTGGGACACCTGTTAGAACTGGCTGTTTGATCAGTTGGACGCAGCAATTTCAGGGGAGATGTTTGACTCTGCAGAAGAATATGGTGCCCCAAAAAATTACACATTTGTGTGTCGATTTAATATTTCATTAAAGATTGAACTATGACAATTTCAGTTTTTTTTTTTGCGATGGTCAAAATGACCTCTGGTGGTTGTTCTGGTAGTTTGAAAATCCCGAGTGTTGTTAGTGTTATTGTTTGGTTATTGGACTGGAAATTTTTTTAGTGGTAAATACCTAATAATTAACTTAGCCTAACCCACTCTCACTGCACACGTCAGGGAATGTCACATTGTGTAGATGCTACAAACAACCAAAAGACACAGTTGTAGGTAGAAACACTAGCATCCTTTCCACTCTCCCTACCTTGAAGAGCTGCACCCAGCGTTTCTGCTCGGCCTGGATGCGCTGCTGAACCTCAGTGTTGGTCTTGACGCCCACGCTGCGAAAGGCGGCCATGTACTCCTCCCTATGCTCAGCCTTGGTCTCCGGGTAGGCTAGCTTGATGATCCCCAGACACGCGTCCCTCAGACAGCGAGACAGCGTGACCAGCTCTGACAGAGTGAAGGGCATCATGGATGACTGTCTCTGATCTGCAGCAGAGGGACAGACTGGTCAGAAGTTGTGGTGCTGAGTGAAACCAAATGTCCACAAACATTCAAAGACGTCATTTCATCTGCATGAATTTGACTAAAGTCTTTCGTGGTCTGTCTTGTTTGGACAACAACATTTTTAGAGGACTTTATCAGAAATCAGCAACATCCTTTAGAGGTGTGGCAAAATCTTAGCTAGGGACAGAGGGACAGAAATGACATCTTCACTAGGAAGATGGACATATATGAGCAGATGTGGAGAAAAGAGCAGAGGACGTGAGCTGAACAAAAGGTAAACAGGTGAGAAAGAACCAATCTCTGAGTCCACTCCCCGTCACCCCCCTCTGGATGATTACCTTCCATCTCGTGGCCAAAAAACTCGCTGTCGTGCACGGAGATGAGCGAGTGACTGAAGAGGGAGCTGAAGAGATAGAAGAGGGGAATGATGCGATTGGAGTCCTCGAATGACATGGGAGAACCTCGAGAGATCAGCTGGAGCAGCGGCACCATGGAGCTGCAGGAGGAGACAGGACAGGGGAGTCAACAACTCTGCTGGACAAACATGCAGGTCAATAGTGGGTGCATTAGCTCACCCTGTGATCATCTTGGTTGTCATGGAGGTGATGAGGTGCCACAGGTGACGGAGGAAGCGCGCGTTAAAAGCTAAACTGTACAGCAGTCTGGGGGGAAGACAACAAACACAAGACACAAGTCAGTCAGGACGACTGACCAACAAGTCCAACAAGTAATGAAGTCAACTTTCATGGCAGGTGGACAGCCCCCCAGGACAGGGGGAGCTCTGTACCAACCAGTGAGGTATCACTGACAGGTCTGTCCACCGGAGACATAGATATATACAAAGATATCATTCAGTCTCCCCTAACCCCCAGCACCACCCTGGACCCCAGATCTGGTAACTTTGAGACGAGAGGACATTTCCCTTTTAGAACATCCAACCCTGGAGAAAGAGATGAAATGAGCCATTAAGCTTTATTTAGGTGGAGGAACCGTCCATTAGTAAACTGGTTGTTGGCCACGGTGCCCGTCATAAACAGCTTCCTGCTGGAGGCCCATTTAACTTAATGGCCAGGGGAGCAAGACAATGGGGGCGGAGGGGGCCTCTGTGTCACCCCACAGCATCAGTGTGGAGGGGGAGGCCGGGGGTCTGCATTCCTCCCTCCGACAACACCGAGGTGTGAAGCTGCTCTTTGTTCAGCATGTGTGTGTGTGTGTGTGTGTGTGTGTGTGTGTGTGTGTTCTTCACAGGTAACAGCAGAATAAAGTGTCCTCCGCATAGAATGGACCTCTGTCTGCAGGGTGACGGAGCCCACACCTCTGGTCCGGGGCGTCCACAGCAGAGGAGACTATGTTTAGAAAAGCAGTCACTGACGTTTCCTCCACTTTCTCATCTCTACGCCCACGTTCAGATTCACATTCACGCGTCTGGATCCAGACCATAATCTGACGTCCAGAGGGGAACGAGCTCCGGCAGCAGCGACGGCGTGGAGTGAAAAATAGCAGGAGGCGAGTGCGCCATCTGTCAGCCGGACAAGGCCGGGGAGAGGAGCGAGCGCTGGTAGCTGTGGGATGGTAACAAGTGATGCTGGTGTTTGATTGAAATGGGAAACAAAGCACTAAAGGTCCGGCTGACAGGCTGATTTACAGCCGGAGGGAAGTGGAAGAGCCATTTCAATCATGGAATGAAGCACTAATAAACAAAGTCCAGACTCTCCGTGTGTGTGTGTGTGACGGTGTGTGTGTGTGTGTGTGTGTCCCAATGAATCATGCCTGCATCATTTCATTTCACGGTAATGACAGCACAGCAGAGCCCCCCCTAGTCCCCCCTTTTCTGGGTCATCTGTGATGTCACCACGACAGCGGTCAGGTTCCAGTCCTGGTCAACACCACTGACCGAGGACAACGGTCAACACCAGGGTGACATCCTAATCACCAGGACGGACCAATCACCGTCCAGACGTCTCTGAAATATATTTTTTTTGTCCTAAACTGCATAACTTTAAAAAACGTCCTCCAATTAGGCCAGGCCGAGTGCAGCTTCATGAGATATTAGACATTTATTAAAGAGGCGGCGTGTCGGCCCGCTGCACCACCGGCCAGGCCGCAGCAGCACTAAATCAAGGCGGGGACGCAATTTGCTCCCCTTGGCCTCTTGTAAAGCTATCCCGTCCACTTCTGCAGTGATTCATCTTCCTCACTGAGCTAATTATTTTGTACAGATATCCAATAATGATGGAAGACGAAGGCCAGGATTTATGGTAAAAGCCAAAAGGAAGGAGGAAGCAGTAAAAAAAAAAAGTCAAGACCACCACGTGTGTGTGTGTGTGTGTGTGTGGAGGTAGTTTCTGCTGAAGTTTGTCTCCAGTCCATCAGACTGTGAGACCCTGAAATGACCGTGCTGCTACAGTAGGATGTCAGGGCACACGGTGGGGGGGGGGCAGTTATTGGGGGTAGTTTTTAACAGAGGCAGTTTAACAGGTGTAGTTATCAGGAGTAGTTTAACAGGGCAGTTAAATAGGTGGGCAGTTATCAGGGGTAGTTGGTCGGTCAGATGGGTGGATGGATTGTCCTCTGATGTTGGACCTCTACTCACTTGTCCACAGAGGAGACCAGGACACCGGACATTATTACCCAGAGCAGTGTGACTATACATGCAGCTCAGTGGAGATCACCTCCTGTCACCATCCCCTCACCCACCCACCTCTGATATCCTGGTCCCAATGTAATCAAGCTGAGATGGGGGGGTGGAGAAGGTGGGGGCCTGACAGCTCCCTGATGACCCAGCTTCCTCCACGGTTGTAAATGATAACGGCCTGACGCCGGTGCTTACAGCAGCACGTCTGAATCAGCGGCTCACTCGACTCGTGCGTACAACTAACCAGCAGCGGCGGCGGCGGCACCGGTACCTGACTTTGGGCACCATCAGGCGATGCTGCACCATCAGAGTGTGACATATGGAGGCCATCATGGTGAACACCTCCTCGCTGGCCGAGTCCCTCCACACCAGGTTCAGCAGGGTGTTGGTTTGCTGCTTGGTGTCCAGCTTGTGGACGCACTCCTCGGTGATCAGCTGCACAGAAATCCGGCTGTCGTCCTGTGGGGACAGAGAAGACGTGATGAGGAGAAAAAGCAGCAGAGGAGCACGTCTAAAAAAAAATTCTCAATCGGGTCGTACCTGCATGGGCGGCGCGTGGATGTCGGCGTCGTCTTCGTCTTCAGAGTCACTGTTCACCTCAGGTCTGCTGCTGCTCTCAGACACCGGCAGCAGTGGCAGCAGTGTCTGCAGGGCCCGCAGGTAGAGAAGGAGCCCGTCCTCGGACAGGGAGCCTGCGGAGAAATCAGCAGGTGGTGCTACTGGGTCTACTGTACAATTGTATTTGGTGAAAGGCGGAGAAACGGCGTCACCAACATAAGCAGTTTTCTCCCGCAGAGAGAACAAAGTAGAAGAGCCACGGTGCCTGGCTCTGCGCTGCCGAGGAGGAGGACACCGTCTCCTGCAGGGAACTGAGGAAGGCCTCGAAGGGGAAGGAGGAGCGGAGGTCGGACAGGGCCGGAATAAAGAAGTGAAAGATCTGGTCGGTAAACGGTGCAGAGATGAACTCCTCAGTGAAGGCTGCAAATACAAACTGCCTACATGGGTGGGGTAGAGAGTAGAGGGAGGTGGAGGTGGAGGTGGAGGTGGAGGAAAGAAGTCATTAATGTTGACACCAAGGCACAAACGACACACAGTTCATGTCGTCCATCATGAGTCTGCTCTGTTAACACTCCAGTAAAATGTCTCCAAACGCCGGGGCTTTTGTGTGGCTCGGTCACAAACATCTGGTGCGTGGACTTAGATAATTAGGAGTGGGAGTCGTGTGTACACAGGACGCCTCGCTCCACCCTGCCTTTCTTCAGAGAAGAAAAGGAGTCTCGGTGGTGGTTGTTATCAGAATGTCTGACACTCAGGGCAAACAGCCTGACGTTCTGCCCCCTGACCAGTCCACCAGACTCAGGGCATTTATGGCTGGTGTGAATTGACTGTTACATTTGTCTTCACTTCTGAACCCTGTATGAGTATAGGCTTAGACCAGTGGTCTCCAGCCACTGGGTCGGGGACCAGTACTGGTCCGTGGGTGAATTGGTGTCGGGCCGCAAAGAAATAATAGAGAAACAACTATGTGAACTGTACAACAATGTACAACTCAGTGAAGACAACAACAATAAACTCAAAGTGAAACAAGATTCTAACCTTGTATACCGGTCTGGTAGCAGAAAATTATAGGCTGGGTGCACTTGAGAAATCCTTGTTAATTAGGGTAGGAAGATTTTATAGGTAGGAAAACATTTCAGAACACCGGAAATTAAATTTTATTAGGGGTTATTTATCTGCCACAGCCTAACGACCGGTCCGTGAAAATAGGACGAGACATTTAACAGGTCTGTGGCACAGAAAAAGTTAAGGAACACTGGTTTATTGGCTTAATAGTTTAAATGTGTGAACTTTGTAAACTGTGGTCCAGAATAACTATGACTGGAAATCATGATGTATTATTCTCTACAGCAAGGAGAGGCAAAACCGCTCACTTCACCCCAGAAACGTACCTTGCGCCCTTTGTGCTGGAGGAGTAGGTAAAGTGCAGAGGTTTGAGGATGTGCTCCAACAGTGTGCTTGCCAGAGGGATAGTGGGGGCGCCGCTGTACTCCAGACTGACCGGGAGTCTGTTGTTCACCAGGACGTACAGCGACCTGTAGTATCCTGCATCAAGGACGAAGGAACGTCGGGGGAAGTCAAGGAGAAAGGAACAAAACTGAAAACTGTCTTTGTTTGTCACGATAAGAAACCCAAGTGGCTGCAGATTTAATGAATGACTGTAGAACTTTAGATTAAGAAATGTCCATACAGTCAGTCCTCACAGGTCCAGGACATTTGAGTCTGTTAATTGCCCTTGTCCTTGATGTTAAATCAAGGTGAACATTTACCAAACACTGCAGAACTAAGAGAAGCAGTGGTGGACAAACATGAGGGAGGCTGAGAGATGCATGAGCCCATCAGGGTGAGGAACAGATTCATTTACTAAAAGATAATAAATAATTGATGGAACAATGATAATATAATGAATATTCAATTCACTCAGAGAGTGAATGCTGACTGTACTGTCAGAGTTAGTTGCTGAAACACAGCTTTAACAGCTGTTGCACAACCATCAACCAACAGTTCACCAGAAGGTCAAACATTAACCTCACAACAAAGCACAATCACAGGCCTCACTATCAGGGACCCGCTCTCAGAATGAGACAATAATAGGAAGGTAAACATACCTGTCTGTACCATATAGTGCAAAATCTGCTCAAGTAATGTAGCTACATAGTTAGAGTCTGGAATCACGGGAAGATAGGTTTTCTCCGAGGAAAATATTTCTAGCATCCTCATGGGAACGGCCACATTCAAACTGTTGTCAGTGCAGTTCTGTAAGAGTCTGGGACAGACAAGTGGGAAGAAAAACAGTCAAAACACGTTGACACCTTTGTCCCCTCATTGTGACAGATTACAGGACATTACCTGCAGCAGAAGCCCAAGATCCTCTTGATCTGAAATATACACGTCTGTTTCTGAGGACTCAACAACAAGGAGACAAACTGACTGTTGTGTTTCACCAGGTTCTGACTCAACCATATCTGCAGAAGAGACAGAAAAAAGCTTTTAAAACCGTGTCTTTGGGAACGACGTCTTATGTCCCCATGTTTCCAACACGTACCAATCTATGAGCATCCACGCTTTGTCTGTAAAAAAATATGAGTTGTCTGGACAGGAGGCAGAGGACTGGACCGTCCAGGACCGTCTGAGAACCAGACGTCTGTGTCTGGTTCACGCACTCATCAAACCTGGCTCTCTGCGTGGCATACTTAAAGAAAAAAGCAGGTACAGTTTGACAACGAGAGACTTCTACTTTTAAAAATGTATTTAACACTTCAGAAGTTAAAAAAGCGACTTTCTTTCACGCTCACCTCTTGTTTGAGGTCTTGGTAGCCACGTATATGGGACTGAATGATGATGGCGTTCTTCAAACGCCGCCTTTCATCCTATCATACAAAAAAATAACAGCAACAACAGTGTTTACTTCAACTTTTTTAGCGTTTAATGGTTTTTCTAGTTTACTTTTTAGAAAAGCAAAACATGCAGGAAAATTATTTTAGACAAACTTCAAAGGACACCTGGTTCTAACATGTAGGTTAAAACTGGTATGATCTACTACCACGCTGAATCTTTTCCATCTCACCCTGTCCTCTGTGTCCTCAACTGTAACTCCACCTCATTCCTGAAGCTCAGCAGCATCTTTAACTCCACCACCTCCTGTCTTTTGCCTATTCCTGGTGTCTCCAAACCATACACCATGGCTGGTCTCACCACCGTCTTTTAGACCTTTCCCTTCACCTTAGCTGACTCCCTTCTATCACAGGTCACTGATGTGGTGGAGAAACAGGAGATGGAGACCAGGTTAGTGGAGGTTACCTCTCTTTTCCTCCTCTCTTCTTGAGTGCGGTGGAGCAGAGATGCTTTCTCCTCCTGAGGGACACAACACAGGTTGGAGTTAAACACTGGTTCCTGCTTCTTCATTGTGAGGGATGACAAGGACCAACCTTTTTACTGGCTCCTCCTAGTGACACCTTGGGTCTGGTCTTGAACTCTCCCTCAAAGCTGAACATTGTTAGATTTTTCCCATGGACTGACGAAGGTTTCTGAGAAGGTGTGAGCGAGAAGACAAACTGAAACAAACGATTGGTGAAAAAAAAAAGTTTAGTAGAATGACAATTCATATAAATGTGACCTGAACCCAAGTGTTCGCGACATATTAACGATATAGAGAAACATTTGACCGTATTTACGACTGACAGCTGCTGTTTACGATCAACAATGGTTAGCTAACCGGTCAACTGAGCTAGCTCATGACTCAGCAGCTCCAACACAGACCACTGTTTTAAAAAAAACCGACAAAGAGTTGGACCACCGACACAATGGAGAATGAGAGATATATCAACGACCTGTCTCCACCCGCAGTCGTAGGTCTACACCCTAGTTTGGTTCTGCTGTCGTTAGCAAAGCGGCTAACTAGCACAGAGCAGCGTAGTCTGACTTTACGGTAAACCCCATCAGCGGATATATATCCTATAAAATCCCCACGGATTCACCTGTGAGCCGTGTACTAGTCCACCACCGCGGAGTCGGTAATAAATACACAGTTCCACAGAAAAGGAGGTTCAGGGTGAATCCAAATGTCAACACCACTTCTTTTCCTCCGCACTCAAACATAAACATTCGGGAAGGGAAAGCCGGAAAAACTATTTCCGCTTCCGCCAAAACAAACTACTTGATTGGGTAGAATGGATGCCAATAAAAATGGTAATCCTGCCCCCCCGTGACGTATTCAGTTAGATACAGATAGATAGATAGATAGATAGATTTTAATATGGTACTTTATTAACACAATCCAGGAAAGAACAGAGGTCATCCAGTCAGCAGCATAAAAAAACGAATCAGATGTGTATAAGAGACAGTCACATTAAACATGGTACACAACAGATGTGATCCAACATCAGTACAAAGCAAACAACCGCAGTGTAGCTGTTACACTCCACTAAAACTTAGGAGATAGATAGATAGATAGATTTTAGAGTTTGCAATGGAACAGAAAGACAAATTGACCAAAAGTCAGACAGACAGACAGACAGATAGACACAAAAAAGACACAGCACAGTTGCAGCAGATATTTCCCATATGGACTAATGATCAACAAACCTTTTTGGATTAGGGACATGTAAGAAGTCCAACCTGTAAATCAGCAGGTCATATAACGGAGGGGGAGAGAGGACGGACGTTGTCTTCAGACTGGTTTTAACTGCTCTGTCCTGCTGTATGTTTATTGGGTGAGACTGTTGTCCCCATAAAACATTTGTCCTGATAAGAATAAATAAGTAGAAAATATATATATGTTAAAATTTATATATATATAATATTTATATAAATATATATATTGATATGTTTTATAAACAAATCAATAACAAAATGTGTTAAAATATCAACACAAATATCAACATATTTATTAACACTTATATATAATACATATAATATACATAACTTAATAATAATAATAAATACTATTATAATAAACTAAATGTAATGATTTTTTTATTATTATTATTATTATTTACACTATATTCCTTTCATTTTTGTCTTCATATTTTATTTCTTTAGAAAAAAATAAATATTTAATTTTTAATTCATTTCATATTTTTAATTTAATATTTTAAAGGTTGCATTTTATATGTTAATTTTTTATTCTTTATCACTATTTTGTTGACTGTGGATCAATGAGGTCTGAGTCTAAGTCTTTAATGGTAATGACTGGTGTTGACTGGTCTGAGGACTCAGTCCATCCTCGTCCCATGATGATAACAATCCCATCAAGATGTCTTCTCCTCGGAGAAGAGGCGGACGACAGGCGAACTGAGCTGAGATGTCAGAGACCTGGGTGAACTTGGGCCTCCTCCTCTTAAAACGACCCTTTTCATAACGAACACATTTACCAAACGTAATTAATATATAAGCTGTCCCCATTTGTCACTTTGATTTGTACTCCAGTTAATTGTGAAAGTAATTACTGAGCAAATGAACAGCTTTCAGGGAAGAGCGGGCTCCGGGGGGCCGCCTCCATCCCCCGGCCAGCGTCCTTATTCATTTTCTCTCCCCTGGATGTGATGAAAAGGAGCCATAAATCAGCTGATCGTTGAAGGCCAGTGGTAAATGGCTCCATATTTCACCACGGCTCTAATAGAAATATTCATGGGCGGAGGAGAGCCTTTAATGGAATTAAACCTGAGGAGCAGAGGGACATGGAGCAGATCACAGTCTCCATAGTCTCCAAAGTCTCCACACGGTCCCAGAGTCTCTACAGTCTAAACCAGGCATGGGGAAACTAAGGCCCGGGGGCCAGATGCGGCCCGTTGGGCTTTTTTTATGCAGCCCACCAACCTTGTCCAAATCAAATAATTTATTTATTTTATCATTATACTACTGTCTTTTCCCTGCAATAATGTGTTTCCCCAGTAGCTGGCGTTATAAAGGGTATGTAGGATTTTAGGTTTTATACATGACATGTCTACACTCTCCACCTGGTTCCATAGTCGCCACAGTCTCTACAATCTTTATAGTCTCCATAGTCTTCCCAGCCTTAGAAGTGTCCACAGTCTCTGCTGTCTCCATGGTCTTGGCATGGTCCATAGTCTCCACAGTCTCCACAGTAGAAGATGGTAATTATAACAACAACAACAAAAACAATGACAATAACAATAATAATACTAATAAATGAATAAAAATAATGATAATGATATAATTCATGTCACTGTCATCCCCTGCTTAAAGTATGGAATTTAACTGGATTTTTAAATTTATTCTTTAAAAATAAAGAAACATTTTATATTTTTTTCAGATTTCAGATTTTTTTCTGTAATTTTATATTGTTACTGTTTTTTTTGTTTTTATAATTTGTTTTTATTTTGTTTATGGTAATTCAATTTACTGCTATACCCGAATAATTCTACAATGTGGATCAACAACGTCAAACCCTAAGTTTATAATAATAATAATAATAATAATAACAATAATAGAGCAGAGCCCGCCGGCAGGTGATGCTGATGTCTATATTAAATTATTGGGATTATTATGAGGATTCACCTTCTTTATGGAGAGGCGAAAATACAAAGCCAAAATGTATATTTCCTATTTAAAATGATTTGTTTTACAGAGCTCTAAATATTGAACCAATAAAAGTTCACGTGATTAATAACATAAAAATAATAATGATGTTACGATGATTTCTAGTCATCATAACATCAATAGTTTAATTTTAGTCAAATCTTTTGTTCTGACGTCAGTGGAAAGATCAGTCCGTGAACCAGGTGAAAACGGTATCTGGTTCAATGACCTGGTCACTATCAGTGTTTGTCATAATATTGGTATTATTATTAAAGTGGTCCAGGTCCTGGTCCAAGTCCAGGTCCAGGTCCCAGTCGGACTCGGATCCATGTGACTCGGGTCATTGTGCCATTCTCTCCCTTCCTAGAACGCGCCCGCGCGGCCTGCGCGCATCAATCTGGCCGTGATCCCCGTGTAATTGGTCATGATCATCAGGGTGCGCAATTAAAGGGCGATCCGTTAGTGGAGAACCGGCCGCTGACTTGTTGATTTCCCCCGAGCAAATAAACGTCCGCGGCGGCAGCGGCGGCGGCAGCGGCGGCGGCGGCGGCGGCTGATGGATGGGACAGAACTAATCAGCTTTATTGGTCGACAGGTCGAGGCCAACGGGGTGTCAATAATTCTCACTCTGACCTCCTCTTCCATTAACTTTAAGTGGCTGATTAGACCCGGGTCCATTCCATCTGCGGGGCGGGGGGCCTTGGAGGGGGCGGGTTACAACTACTTCCGGTCCGATTCACCCGTCGCTCTGGTTTTAAAACGAAAAAAAACCCAAAACAAATCAACAAACAGAGACTTGGAGATTTGAGTCAACGACCTCTCACCGCCACCATTAACTCCTAGTTCAGATCTGGTCCACGTCTATCCACACAGGTGGATCAGTAGCATTGGTTGATATTATTACTCATGCATTTATTTATATGTATTTATTTATTTTAGGAGAGTGGGTTTATTAAAATATCTTAGATATTTTTGAAAAAACGTTTATTTCTCTGTATTTTTTATTAATTTATTTCTTTATGAAATGATTTATTTTTCTCACTTTCTTGTTCTCCTGGATTGACAACCCTTTCTGTCCTGTTCTGTTCCGTTCTGTTCTGTTCAGTCAAAAAGAAAAACTTTAACAGGGATAAAAAAATAGAAATTATCTTTCTATTTTATTCATAATATATTATAACCAAGAATCAAGTCGATGTAGTTGTGACTACAGACAGTGTCAGTGGATGGACGGTCAGTGGTTCCAGCCTGAGCAAAAAACAAAAAGCTTAAAAAATATATAGATATATATAAAATAGATGAGTGGAAACAAAAAAAAATAAAATAATATTAAGTGTGTAGCAAGAGAGAGGAGAGGAGGAAAGGAGGAGAAGATGTGAGAAGTACAGAAGAAAGATGTACAGAGAAAAGGAATTGAAAGGAGAATCGAGGAGAGAGGAGAAGAGGAAGGAGGAGAAGATAGAGGAGCTGCTGTGGATAATAAGAACAAAAAAGATATTTTTTCATTATCTCAACCTTTACATTGAAACTGTTTTTACGTTCATTTTTTTCTGGATTTTACTTTGAAAGATCAATGCTGGACTTCTCTATATATTTTAAATATTTTTACAATATAATATTCAATATAACGATAGTAGTAATAATAATGGATGATAATAACGGACTCTGACGTCTCCCCTTATTCCCTCAATAACCGACAGTTCGTCTGTGGATGAAATGTTTTGGATTCCACCGATGAAAACAACGTCCCTCCTGCGTCCGTGTCCCGTCGGTGGGCGGTGACGTAGGCAGCACTGACCACAGAGCGGAGAGCTGAAGGCTCGGCCCACTGACGGAGGGCTGCACCAATCACCGCCGTCTGACGGGGATGAAGTGGTGACACGGGGCTCCTCCGGAGCACAGCAGAACTTTGGAGAGACCTCCGCTGACTCCTCCGCTGACTCCTCCGCTGACTCCTCCGCTGACTCCTCCGTCCGTCGAGCAGCAGCAGCAGCAGCAGCAGCAGCAGCTTCAGGACATGGAGAAGTCAAAGAACTTTCGCATCGACGCGCTGCTCGCGGTCGATACACCCAAAGTGCAGACTTCTCCTCTGGCTCTGGTCACCTCCCTGTCCTCCTCCTCCTCCTCCAGCACCTCCTCGTCCTCCGCATCCATGCCGTCCTCGGCGGCCCGGGACCTGAGCGCCAGCACGGAGTCGTTGCGCGCGGAGACGCCGTCGCCGCCGCGGATCTCCACCTGCGGACTGATACCGAAGCCGGGCTTCCTGAACGGCCCCCACGCCATGGTCGGACTACACCCGCAGAGCAGCGCAGGGATCCCGGCGCAGGCTCTCTACGGCCACCCCATGTACACCTACTCGGCCGCGGCGGCCCTGACGGGTCAACACCCGGCCCTGTCCTACTCCTACCCTGCGCCCGGCTCCCACCACCACCACCACCAGCACCACCACAGCGGCGACCCCATCAAACTGACGGCCGGCTCCTTCCAGCTGGACCACTGGCTGCGGGTATCCACGGCCGGGATGATGCTGCCCAAGATGTCCGACTTCAGCTGTGAGTCCGCTTTATGTCTCTTCTTCTTCTTCTTCTTCTTCTTCTTCTTCTTCTCTGTATTCTATTCTATAGCGACAGATTAGATTAGACTGACCTTTGACCTCCTCTGTGGACCCTCTGCTGTTGGACGAGACTGATACTGGTCCACAGACTGGTCCACTGACACACACGGTTGTTCAGCAGTACAACAATGACATGGGGACTGACAGAGTACTCACAGAGTACTCACAGAGTACTGACACAGTGTACTGACACAGAGTACTAACCATGGTGTTGGCTGGCCATGTGATGTGAACATCTTCAGTCTCCTCTGAAAGGAAGTAGAATGGACAGATGATGGACAGACTGATGGACAGACTGATGGACAGATGATGGACAGACTGTGGGACGGTAACAAACAGTGACCAATTGACCTTTGGAACTCAACTCACCACAGACCAGGTCCAAACCTCTGGTCCCGTGTCCAGCAGCGTGGCTCCTGCTCACAGGTCCACGGTCCACGGTCCACTCACTGTGGTCTGTGTTCTCGTCCTGACGGCCTGTCCTCGTCTGTCCTGCAGCTCAGGCTCAGTCCAACCTCCTGGGGAAGTGCAGACGACCGCGGACGGCCTTCACCAGTCAGCAGCTGCTGGAGCTGGAGCATCAGTTCAAGCTGAACAAGTACCTGTCCAGACCCAAGCGCTTCGAGGTGGCCACGTCCCTGATGTTGACCGAGACACAGGTGGGTCCTCAGAGCCGCAGGGGGCGCTGCTCTACACTGATAATGAAGACAACAACAACACAATTATAATAATAATAATAAACTGTCCTGAATAAAATAAAATTTCACTAAATATATATTTTTATATAGGGAAAAAGAAAAAAATATGTTTAAAAGAAAAATAATGAAAATAAAAAGTCAAATTTAATTTATTTCGACAATAGATATTTTTTTAATGTCGGGAGATTTTTAAGATGAAGAAACACTTACAACAGTGTTTTTTTCTGCCTTCAATCACGTCCGTTTTTGTATCAGAATCGTCCGATTTGTTGAATCTTTTTGGTCTTTGTCAATTTGAGGCATTTTTTTTCCCTGTTTTGCGTTTTATATTTTGACTAGAATATTTATTGTATTTTTTAGGGTTTTTCTTCCTCTTAAAAACACAACCGTGAGGTGAAAACTCAGATATAAATAAAACCCAAATAAAGGAATAGAAGAACGGATAAACTAATAGAAAAGTCAAACTAAATACTGGAAAAAAAAAATCAATAAATAAACGAAAATTAAATTAATGGAAAAAATCAAATACAATTACAGAATAAATGAAAAATAGAATAAATAAAAAACGAAAATAAACGAACAAAATTTTAAAAATAAATGTAAAAAAAATTAAAATTAATTCAAACAATTTAAATAAAATCAAATTTTAAAATAATAATTTTAAAGAGGAAAAATATAATGATAATTAAACTGGTGTATGGTGTGAGGAGGTGAAACTGCAGCGTTGGTCGCTCAGCTCAGATCTTTGTGTGTGTGTTTGATTTTTATTTTTTTCAGGTGAAAATCTGGTTCCAGAACAGACGGATGAAGTGGAAGAGGAGTAAGAAGGCCAAGGAGCAGGCGGCCCAGGAGGCCGAGAAGCAGAAGGGCTCCCGGGGGAGCGGCCAGGAGAAGCCGTCGGACTACCAGAGCAGGGACAAGTCTGAGTCCAAGAACGGCAGGATCCGAGAGTTCAGGGACAGTGACGAGGAGGACGGCGACGGTTTCCTCTACCACTCCTCGGACTGTTCCGACGACGACGAAGACGACGATGACGACAGGAACCACGCCAGTGACGTCAGCCCGCAGCCGTGAACGCGGCCTCTGCATGTGACGTCACACCGAGGACACACTCCCGGTCCGCATCTTGTCGTGACGTCAAAGTAGACCAGCAATAACAACGGGACACGCGCTCCAGCGGCGGGGCCGCGACCGAACTGTGAACGCGCATGGTTTTTTCCGCAAAAACTGGACTTTGAGCGAGTGTCTTCTGCTGCCCTTAGTGCCGTCCCGTGGCTCCGTGGTTCATAGATGTGCCGGGCTGTCAACATATGCGTTCGTGTATATTTTTATAAAGTGTATTTATATATTAAAACCTCATATCGGTGCATGCTTGATGGGTGTGTGAACACTGTGAAATAAAAGGATGTTTTGATAGAAAGCAGACTTTTGACTGTGGACCTGGACTCCCAGCCCCGAGGACCTGGACTCCCAGGTCTGTGGGCTCTGACAGCCGGGGTCATGGGAATCAGTGGTAATGGAGCTGTCGAATGAGTGCCAACGTGCAGTGAGAACAAACAGCCAGTCTGCAGCAGACAGCAAACATCTGACACCAGGCTGCCAATGGGCTGCCATTAATAAAGCATTTCAGCCTCACCTCAACACACAACTTCCACCAGGTCAAACCACCAAGGTGTGTCCAACCATCGGCCCCGGGGCCCGGGACCGGACCGGACCGGTTCCTACCATCACAGGTGGTGGTGAACTGACTTTTCTTCCACATATTTGTCTAACAACAACCATGTGTTTTTCATTTACCCAAGTCCACCAGCAGGGACCCAGGTTAACACCAACAGGACAGAACAGGTGGAGCAGTGGACTGGTACTGACCTACTGTCTGACTGATAATAGTATGCCTGCAACGTCATGTGACGAATAAAAGCCTCTTGACACTGACGGAGGTCCTGATACTGTCGTACTGTACGACCACAGACAGACAGATCAACTGTCTGTCTGCCTGTGGTCTGCAGCAGCTCTGAAGGACTGCAGGTTCATCTGGAGCAGGACGACCCAGGGGTGGTGCAGGGGTCAGGGCGGGGTCAGCAGGTGAAGCCGTGGTCAGCAGCGTCAGGATTTGGGCCTCAGACAAAGGCCAGTGTGTGGGCAGCACAGTCCAACCATTGATCCCCCGCTCACCGCCGTGACATCAGTGGCTCCACCCACCCGACTGTCAGTCAGGTGTCACAGAAGAAGAATTAAAACATTTCCTGTCCAACCACCTGACCCAGGGGTGTACAGCGCCCCCTGTGTTCCCTGTGTTCGACCCTTCCCTCACCTCTGACCCCCTCCAGACCCGGGCTGACAGCGGCCGCTCCGTCAGAGATAATTAATGGGAGGAAGTATCAAATGTAACAGACGAGCGCTGCTATGTTGGCCATGCTGACGGCCATGCTGACGGCGCTGGAGTCAAACAGCCTGACAACAGGCAGCAAACAGCCTGACGACTGGGCCACATCATCAGGGCGTGTGTGTGGAAACGCTGAATGGACGCAGACACAACGGCCGGGTGGACCAGGAGGACAAAACTGTCCATGAAAGGAACTCCTGCCCTATACTGCCACCATGAGGTCAGAACTAGAAGGCAGATACTTGTCTTTTCTTCACTGAAGGTGAAATGAACTTACAGACTGAATTATTAACAAACCAGTAGTTTTATTGAAAAACTCCTGCAGTACTGACTCAGTGTCTGTGGTGGTGTTCTCCACCCTAACTGGGCCCAGTGGAGTCTGATAAAAACATTTTTTTCTCCACCACTGAGTCAGTTGACCAGTCAATCATTTCAAGTCCCTGCTGCGGGTGGGGCGGGGGGTCAGAGTTGGGTCCTGGTCTCCTTGGCCTCCAGGGCCTTGGTGGCCACCTGGGCCCGCTCCAGCAGCACCTCCGCCCCCTGCGACTGGGCGTTCTTCAGCAGGAAGTGGCTGATGAACAGCTTCAGACCTTCTCGTAGCATTCCCAGCTTTGGAATTCCCGAAATCCTGGTGCGAAGTAAAAGAAGACAAAATTGAGAGAAAACAAAAACGTAGGCAGCAGTTTTGTTTTTTTTTTTCTGAGCTCACCTCCCAAAGATGGAGGCCACATCTTCAGGATCACAGTCTCTCAGCAGTTTGGTCAGTAACTGACGGAGAAAGCGCACGGTGGTCTTATCTAGTTCACCAAACTCTATGACCTGGACAGAGAGGAGGAAAATGACCATGAGTCCTGCACCTCCTCACCCCTTAAAGTCCTGTCTTGGAGGAGACGTCTGACCTTCAGTATGGACAGGGAGAGACACCGTCTCTGCAGGACGAAGAACACCAGCTGCACCAGGTTGTTGAAGGGTCCGCCGGGAAGGTTGGACATCTCACGGAACTTGTCCCAGAGGCTGAACTGGAAGGTCATCTACAAAGAGGGTCAACGTGAGGGGACGGGAACACAGGGAGAACCAGGAGGTGAACCAAGAGGAGGAGCACGAGATGTCAACCCAGCTCTAATCCCAATCCAGTTTACACGTGAAAAGCAAACATTCCCACGGCCCCCAGGTGTCGCTGTGGTCAGGACAGTCCTCGGTCTGTGTGACCACAGAGCAGGAAATGAGCCCCCGCCCCCAGTGTTTGTCATCACTGTTTAGGTCAAATGATATCAGCTGAGAGGTGAGAGCATTCTCACGCTGCAGGGGTCAACTGGAGGACAGGGGTGAGGGTGGAGGTGGAGGTGGAGGAGGGGGTTCAAGTCCATGTCACTAGAACTTCAATGAAACCACCTCCTACCACCTACAGGTCACTTCAGTACCTGGAAACGTCTGTCGTGGGAGCAGAACTTCTCGGTCAGTACGGCGTAGAAAGCATTGAAGGTCTTCTCCTGCAGACAGCAGTCCATCAGGACGTGGACGATCTCCCGCTCCTGCTTGTCCTTCAGGCCCATCCTTCACAGACAACAAAACGTCACCTCAGGACCGCCGATGGTCGCAACGTGGAGTGATAGACAACAAACCTCAGCAGCTTCTCGAAGGCGTCCAGATAATCTTCGCTGGTCATCAGGACACAGAAGATGTTCCGCCTGACGTCCGTGTTCATTCGCTGTTTCCTGGCCAACTCCAGAACCTTGGCACTGAACTGGACGACCAAAGAGAGAAAGGACGGAGCTGTTGGAACTTTTCAGATTCTACAGTCACCTCAGACACCACACGGTGGCGCTCTCACCTGTCCCTCGGCTGTGCTCGGTCTCTTTGCCGCGTTTCCTTGTTGGCCGATCATCGGCGCTCCACTCCACGAGGAACCGACGATCCACCAGCGACCAACTTGATCTGCAGCCAGGAGGTTGTCCAGGGAGACTCTGAGCTTCACGTCACTGCCCCCTGCAGTCCGGCTGATCTAAGTGCACAGACGACAGCACATGGGAGGAGATCACGCACCAAGGAGCCCGGCTGTGTCAGCTGGACCATGGCGCCACCTGGTGGCTCAAAGCTTCCATGCAGGTGTGACCGGTCGCAACGTGGAGTGATAGACAACAAACCTCAGCAGCTTCTCGAAGGCGTCCAGATAATCTTCGCTGGTCATCAGGACACAGAAGATGTTCCGCCTGACGTCCGTGTTCATTCGCTGTTTCCTGGCCAACTCCAGAACCTTGGCACTGAACTGGACGACCAAAGAGAGAAAGGACGGAGCTGTTGGAACTTTTCAGATTCTACAGTCACCTCAGACACCACACAGTGGCGCTCTCACCTGTCCCTCGGCTGTGCTCGGTCTCTTTGCCGCGTTTCCTTGTTGGCCGATCATCGGCGCTCCACTCCACGAGGAACCGACGATCCACCAGCGACCAACTTGATCTGCAGCCAGGAGGTTGTCCAGGGAGACTCTGAGCTTCACGTCACTGCCCCCTGCAGTCCGGCTGATCTAAGTGCACAGACGACAGCACATGGGAGGAGATCACGCACCAAGGAGCCCGGCTGTGTCAGCTGGACCATGGCGCCACCTGGTGGCTCAAAGCTTCCATGCAGGTGTGACCTACCAGAGTCCTGAGTAACTTCCTCAGCTTCTCCACAGGTTCAGGGTCGTAGCCGGGGATCTTCCTCATGTCGTTGTTCTTCAAGGCCAACATGGTCTCCAACATGAAGCGCACCTGAGGACAAGTTCACAGCCAACTTTAGAAGTTCCTCAGAGAGACACGGAGGTTACAGACTCACAGGGACTCCTCCTCACCCTGGTCTCGTCCTTGAAGACGGAGCCTGAATCCGTGGCCTTGCGCTGGGCCTCGGTGATGAGCTCCTTCAAGGCCAGAGCGTCGTCCTTCCTCAGGGCGAAGCCCACGTTCCTCAGCAGAAACAGCACCAACTCCACGTCCTTCTGGGTGAAGGCTCCGACCAAGAGTTTGAGGATGTCGAAGATGAGGAGCGAGTGGACGACCTGGAAGTTGTAGAGGTGAGCGATGATGGCCAGCAGGTTGTCGCACTCCTTCCCCTCACAGCGGCTTTTGTACAGCTGGTCAAACTGTCGCACAACCGTCTCCAGGAAATGAGCCCCCACCTGCAGGACAAAGAGACATTGTGGATTATCGTCCCCAGGTCAAGACAATCTGCACCCACTTCCGATCCTCACCTCCAGGCCCACGCCGTGGTGCAGGACGCTGACCAGCAGGACATGCTCCATCAACAGTCGGTCGGGCATCAGGGTGGGCGTGACGCAGGCGGCCAGCAGGACCTCCGTCAGGGTGTGGTTCATGTCCTTCCTGCTGCGGCTCATGTACAGCTCCTCCAGCTGACCGCTGATGGACGCCATGTTGGCCTCGCTCAGCCTGGAAAGAGAGAGGCGGAGTCAGGCTCAGACCTGATGATGATGATGATGATGATGATGATGGACTGGTCGGGTCTCACCTGTTCACCAGACCTTTCACACTCCTCTTCAACTTCTCCAGCTCTGCTCGCCGTTGGTCGTCACCCCCATCACGCAGCTGCGGGGGTACGTACCTCC
Source organism: Paraplagusia blochii (assembly GCA_016785265.1). Lineage (NCBI taxonomy): Eukaryota > Metazoa > Chordata > Actinopteri > Pleuronectiformes > Cynoglossidae > Paraplagusia > Paraplagusia blochii. The sequence goes on from JAFBJS010014153.1 coordinate 154,381, forward strand.
CCCCCGTGGAGGAGACCTGCTGCATCAGAAAGGAGAGATGGTGGTGAATGATCTCCCTCCATCCTTCTAGAGGGATGGAGAAGGTACAGGTGAGAGTTCTCCTTGTCTCCAACCTTCTGGACCTCAGGTTAATGACCTACTGTGTTTTCAGGATCTTCATCTTTGGATGAAGTTTGACTGACAGAAACCTCCTGCTGCTCCTCTTCCTCCTCCTCCTCCTCGTCATCTACTGGTTCCTCCTCGTCAACCATTTCTTCTTCTTCTTCCTCCTCCTCTTCTTCTTCTTCATCCTCATCATCCATGGACACCATATCTTCATCGCTGTCTTCGTCATTTTCCTGCTCTTCTCCTCCTTCATCATTCTCCTCCTCACCCAGTCTCTCAAACTTCTCCTTCGCCACGTCCACATCGTCGTCGTCATCGTGGAACGCAGCCCCGGCCCCGGACGAGCCCGAGTCCAACAGTCCCAGGATGTAGTCCAACCCGTCGGCCACAAAGGACTGTGGGATATTTTTCTTGTTTTTCCTTTTGTTCAGGCCCAGGCAGCGCTCCAGCTTCTTGATTTCTCTGTCCTCCTCCTCGTTGGCCTCCAGTAAGGCCATCTTCCGTGACTCCTGGAGTCGATCCACCTTCTGCCGTTTCTTCTTGGTCTTGACCCGCTTCTCTGGTGCAGCAGGAGCAGCAGGAGCAGCGGCAGTGTCAGTTATTGTTCGCTCCTTCTTTTTCTTTTTCTGCCCCTGTGGCCCAGTTTCCTCTGACCTGGCGCCCCCTGCTGGTGGTAGAGCCACACTACCTTTTTTTCCTTCATAATGCTCTTTCATCCGGGCCTTTTTCAGCTTCCTCTTCTCTCTGCGCAGCTCCTTTCTGCTCTTCTTCTTCACCGAAGTCAAACCTCCCTCTTGCCGCCCTTGGTCTTCCTCTGCTCCACATGTGTTCTTGACAAAGTCTCCCACCGCTGTCATGTACTTCTGCAGCACCGCATTCCCTTTCGGCTTCTTTTTGTCGCCGCTTCGCTTCCACTTCGCCTTCATCTCTCTGCTCCGTGTCCCGGTTATCGACTACAGTCGGAAAAGTCCATTAAAAGTGTGGAATAACGATGGGACATCCGTCCATCGCGGAGGGACTACAGCACACATGGAGCTCCGGGAGAATTCACATCCGGGTCCGTCCGCCCGACGCCTGCTGATGACGTCATTTATTTGGGGGCGGTCGTTTCCTTTATTCCTTTCAGAAGAGAAGCAGCGGGGTCTCCTCTCACCGACTCCTCCGTGTCCACAGCAGCCGTCCGTCTGTCTGTCTCTACCGGGGGGGTTGTCTTCTCTCGTTGTCCGTCGGTCCGATGTCAGCATCAGCGGCGGCTCTGTTTCTACTCCGTGTTTTGCAACATGAAGAATGGAAGAAGACGATGTGACGATCAGAGAGCAGAACTTCCACAGCCAGGTTCGGGAGTACATCGTAAGTAACGGCTGCTAGCTAACGGGCTGCAGCGTCCGTTGTCCGTCCGTGACTGTCCGTGACGGTCCGTGTGTCCGTTTAGCCTTAGCTCCAGCCCCGGTTAGTCGACACCGGTCACTGGGTTTCATTCCTGGCTCTCATTGGACCTCAGTTCGGCGGCTCGTCCGCTCGAACAGCGGCTAACTGGAGTTAGCTGTCAGAGATCGTTTGTTTACATCGACCAATGACGTCGTTTAATTTTCTTTTTGGGGAGGTGTGGGCGGGATGTCCGTCCCAGTCACGTGACCCAGAAACCGCCCGTGTGTCGTTTTGACGACTCGTGTTGTTTTTATTGTGTCCGTCAGTTGGTGCGTGACGTCACTACGATGGCGGCGGCAGAGGTTTGTGACGTCAGAGATGTTGACGCCATGTTTCCCCCTAAGTTGCCGGAACAGAGTTTCTGGTCTTTGTCACTTTGTCAGTGAGTCCGACCGGTCCAGAGAGGGACGGTACCATTGCTGTTACCATGGAAACGGACCAAACCAGGCCTGACCTTGGTGATGTGTCATTGAATGGAGGCTGAACGGTGTTGACTGCCCCCTACAGGTCAGCTGTGGAATGTTGTTGTTTTGTCATCATCATCAAACATCAATGTTAAACAGTTAAAAAACACCACACTTCCTCAGAGGACATTGAACGCAGCATAGTGTTCTTCACCCTGATTGGCTCGTCCACCTCAGCTGTTTACATTACTGTGTTATTGAACAGTTGGCGTTCAGTTGGAGCTCTGTGAAGGCCTCACATCTTCTGAGGCTTTTGGTGCGAAGAGAGCACAGAGACATTGACCACACTAACGTGACGGTCTGTCCTCTGTCCTACTGATTCCTAATCAGTACATAAGGAAAGTCCGTAGTAGACTGTCCCTCCTAATAATAAACCTGTTCTTTCCGGACAAAGGACAAAGAATCAGACAAACGTCCTGCAGGGTGGAGGAGAGCGTTTGAGACACCCTGGGACTCTGTGGACTGCTCTGTGACCTGCAGTGACTCTGTCTGATCCGTCCTGATCCATCTGGACTGTAGAGAGAGTCTCAGGTGTCTGTCACCGTCTCATCTCCAGCTGGTAGGGGTCCATCTCCACCAGACTGATGGTCCTGTCATTTCATCTGGACGTCAGTCAGGGGTCAGTAGATCTGGTCCAGAGTCAGTTGGTTGGTTACACATCACTGACCACGGTGACAGGTCGTGACCCGTCTAGGCAGCACAGACCCAGAAATGTTACTAATGTAACTTTGGAAACTGGATCTAACTTCTATTCCTGTCCATCTGGTCCAGGCCTCGTTAACCTGACCCCGGTGCTGCACTAGTACTCCACTACTCCAGTACCATGGTCTGCTGAGGACGGGGTTTCTAACATTAGTCAGAAGCTCTTCAGCTCCTCAGGAGAGTCACAGTAGAACAGGAGAATGTTGGAGGATGATCTTTCCTTCAGATCATCTTCTCTGGTTCCACTCAGGATTCAGGTTCAGACTCAGAGTTTGGACTCTGTGAAGAAGAAATCCATGTTGCCGTGAAAAACTTCAGGTCTGTTGTCTTCTTCTCTGGTCCTTTCAGATCTGTTTCCTCCTGTTTGCTGTCCTCTACATCGTGTCCTACTTCATCATCACCAGATACAGGAGGAAGAGTGGTAAATGTCCCCAATCCCAGCAGTGACACCTGTCCACACCTGGACCAGAAAGACTAACCCCGACTTTGTCTTCCTTCACAGATGAACACGAGGATGAAGACGCCGTCGTCAACAGAATTTCGTGAGTGATCCAACCATCGTGGCTTTATTCTCACCATCATCTCCAGTAGTTAACGGGTTCATTCTTCTTGCTGTAGGCTGTACTTGTGCACCTTCACCCTGGCAGTGTCAGGTGGCGCTGTCTTTCTATTGCCCTTCTCCATCATCAGCAGCGAGATCCTGCTGTCGTTCCCCAAAAACTACTACATCCAGTGGCTCAACGGCTCCCTCATCCACGGTCAGTCTGCTCGATTCCCCTGTCATTACACCAATCATCCAGCAGGGGGCAGCAGAGCCTTAGATATCTTCTTGGCCGCTGCCTCTCTGTAGGACTAACGTCCTGCTGGACTAGATCAGTCCAAACAATCATGAAACGGTTAGTGTGTGGACATGACGTGTCTGTGACGTCGGTTGCTCCTCCCCCCCGCAGGTCTGTGGAACCTGGTGTCCCTGTTCTCCAACCTCTGCCTCTTCATCCTGATGCCATTCGCCTATTTCTTCCTGGAGTCTGAGGGGTTTGCGGGCTCCAAAAAGGTACGCTGATGTCTGTGTGTGACCCGGTGGTCTGCTGCCCCCCAGTGGTCGTCAGAAGCAGCAGGTGTCTGCTCCCTGACCCTTAACTTCCAGGGCAGAATGCTCATTAACGGCGGTTCCTGAATCTGGTCTTCACTCAGTGCCACGTCCTGACAGACCTTTCCATTCAGGTCGACGGCTGCAAACTCTTCCACACCACAGCACCACCCACCCCCACCCTCTTCTGGCTGATTTAAAGCCTGACCCCCCCCCCACACCGCCGACCTCAGAATAAAACTTCAAAAGAACAGACTAATAATCAAGTTGTAAGACTGGGTCGACTTCCTAGTTTAATTGATTACTCAGGCCCCCCCACAACACCACCCTCCTCCACAACACCACCCCCATAAAGTCACGGCAACAGGACCGGTGGGAAGGTGGGGGTCATGGCTCTCTGGTTTGTGTCCAACCTGGTGGAGAACATAAAAATGAGTCTGTACTGTAGTTCTCCACCCGCTCCTTCCTCCACTACAGGCCCTGGTCATGTCTGTCTACTCCTGTCATACAAGGGGTCTAAATGTGAGGCTCGTGGGCTGAAGCGTTGAGACAGTCAGGTCAGTGCATCTGGAAGTGTTTAACAAGGTTATCTTTGTACCACCAGTAGATGGCAGTGTAGACACGATGACGACCTTCCATTCAGAAGATTATATCAATCACCAGACAGGAGCAACAGGGTCTGTCAGTGGGACAGAATCCCTGGTCCTGTCTGGTTCTGGTCTGTCCTTGTCATATCTGGTTCTGGTCTGGTCCAGTCTGGATTGGTTCTGTTTTTTCCCGCACGTTTGTCCATGTCTGATGGTGTCCCTCGGCTTCAGACAGGTTTCTACTGGTGGTTGGAGAAACTCTTGATGCATCTCCTCCTGCAGCCAGGCCATGATGATGAGAAGTGCGTGTGTTGTGGAGGAGGTGGTGGAGGAGGAGGAGGAGGAGGAGGAGGAGGTGGTGGTGGAGGAGGCGCGGGCAGAGTCAACGCTTCTGCTGCTGCTGCTGCTGCTGTTACTAAGAGACTCCTCTTTGTTGGAGCTCCACAATGGGGGCCTGGATATTTATTTCAAATCTCCTGCACATGCAGACATTTTTCCCAGGCCTCCTCTGGTCCAGGGCCAGGCAGGAATATAAAGTGGTGTTTACATACCTTCCTTTAAGGTCACAGTGTCTCCCCCTAAAGCTGCCCCGTTACAATGTCCGTTACCGTGGCAACATATTAGTTTGAGCCGGGAATTGTGACCAAAAGAACCAGTTGCTCAGGATTTTTTTTTTCTCCTTTGGTGACTCAGTTTATTTTCCTGACACTGATTGGTCGACCGGTCACTCTGTGGTCACAGCCTCTGTTCCTCTCAGAGACGTTAGAATGTCGGGTCCGAAGACTCGGCCGATCGTTGGCGCCGGTTCTCAGACGACCTGTGGACCCAGATGTTGGGTCTCATCAGAAGAAGCAGTGATTGTTAGTGTCTGGGCTTTGAACCCGGGGCCGTCACCGGGTCGGTTCTGCTCCGACGACAGTGAAAGTCACCCCCGTCTCCACCCGCCCCTCCACCTGCAGCCCCGCGGTTTGAACAATACGACGTGGCGGCGACGGCTGCCCAGCTCTGGTTCACTCTGCTCCTCTGCTTTCTGTCTCTGACACGTCCATGGGCTGCGACCCACGCGCTTCAAGGACGCACTAATAAGGCCCCGGGCATCTGGCAGGTTGTGAGGAGAAAGGGCGGTTGCCCCTCCACCCACCCCCACCCTCTCTCACACTGGGCCTGGCTCCACACCTCCGTGACAGTGAGCAGAAGGATGGGCCGCGATGGACGTCTGCCTCCGCCCGCTGATCCGCTGCAGATGGAGGAAGCTGCTGCACCCCGACTGATGACCAGGAACACCAGGTGTGAAGAGCACCAGGTTACCCACAATCCACGGCGGTTTTGTTTTGAGCGGAGCTGCAGGTGACCTGGTCAGTCTGGTCAGTCTGTGCTGTGTTTGTTTGTTTGTTTTTGTTTCCTGGTGTGAACACGCTGAGGTGGAGGTGGAGGCGCAGGCTTCGCTGTCTTCACTTCACTGTGTGTCTTCCTTGGAAGTTGAGCGGCGCAGCTGCGGGTGGATGTCAGCGCGAGGATGAGAAGATGCTAAATATTTCAGAGCAGCTATATTTAGAGGAGAAGAGCGAGAATAGAAACTTTTAGAAGCTGCTCTGGATCCTGACGACTGATGGTTGGAGCAGATCAGAGTGGTCTGTGAGAAGAACCTCCTGGCTTCACCTCCACCTCTGTTCCATCACAACACTGTAAGAGCTCCTCCGTCAGGAGAGTTGGGGCTCTGACCTGAAGAGATGAGGGTTTGAGTCCCATAAATGATTCAGAGACCTCCTCTTCCTCCTTCTCTCTTCTCCTGGGACCACGTGAGTGGGTCAGGGTGGAGGACGTCCAGGTCTGACACCGGGCTTCACCTCATCATGACACTCTCCCTCTGGTCACTCTGTGGCCACACGGGGGCACTACACACTCTGTCCACATGCTGGTGGTAAAATATTCACTACGAAGCCCTGGGGTTGGACTGGGTTCAGGTGGAGAGGGTGGAGAGGGGTGAGGCAGCAGATCAGCATCATAGTAATGATATGACAGGAAGTCCAGGTGGGGGCAGTAACAGTAGCAGCAGTAACAATCTGTGGGCTGGGAACAAATTGAGCGGAGCTCCAACATGAGGGGCGGGGCACCCCTCTTGTCTGTGGTCGGAGGTGTTGAGTGTGGAGGCGGAGGAGAACTCCATTAACCACTCAGCAGTTTGTGACCTGGAAAAAAACAAATTACCCCCCAGACCTCCACCCTGTGTTGCCCCCCCCTCGGCTACGTCCGTGCCGTTGAAGGAGCGCCGCCTAATCGGTTCCAGAGGGGAGGCCTGCTCTGGATCACAGACAGTAGCCCACTGTTGGGGTTAATCTAGAGTGTGTGTAGTGTCAGTGCTCTGACCTCTGTGTGTGTGTGTGTGTGTGTGTGCTTATACACATCTAGATGTGTATAAGAGACAGGTGGTGGAGGAGGCTGCTGGCTCTCCTCATCCTCGGGATGGTGTGGGTGGCGTCGGCGCTCATCGACAATGACGCGGCCAGCATGGAGTCGCTGTACGGTGGGTCAGGGCTCACGGACCTCGCTCGCCATCGCTGACGTGCTGGAGAAAGTCATCTTCATCTTCATGTCGTGTTCTGTCTCTGTGTGTGTGTTCTCCTGCAGATCTGTGGGAGTTCTACCTGCCCTATCTCTACTCCTGCATCTCCCTGATGGGGGGGCTGCTCCTCCTCAGTAAGTCAGACCAGTCGTCAGGTGATGATGCGTTCAGGGACCTCGTTTCACTGTGTGATCTGTTTGTCCTCGTCAGTGTGCACTCCTGTGGGCCTGTCACGGATGTTCACCGTCATGGGCCAGCTGCTGGTCAAACCCACGGTCAGTGCTGGACACACACACACACACACACACACACACACGCACACACAGTCCTACTTTGGGCCTAATTAGAACTTTGAAGGTAAATCTGAGGGAATGAACTTCTGTTTTAATGCTTATATTTTCCTTGGTCAATCCTGGTAAACAGGTTAACTGAATGTAAATGTGTAGAATGAAGCGTTTTTCCTTTCCCAAAATAAACTGTTATTTATGATTTTCATCCAATTGTTTGTCTTCAACAGTTATTGCAGGTAATAATTATAGGAATTTGACTTTTTGTTGTACGTATTATTTCTAAGTCCATGTTTGACATGTCTCAAAAATTCAACATGATCTTTTGGATCTAGAACCTGTAAGTCTAACTTGAACCTGAGGTGTTTCTTTTTTAACTGGTATCAGATATAACTGTCCAGACTGTGGCCCCAGGAAACAAGCAACAAGACAATGTTCCTGGACTCAGAAACAATACAGTTCTGGTTCAGGGTCCAAAATGTTGGGCCATCTCTGAACATTCTGAGAAAATGACTTCCCACTATTTATTTCCCATTAAGAAATAAAAATGACAAATGATGTGTTGTGGCGGTGGTTTACAGTTACAGTGTCCTTAAAGTAAATGTCCAAACTGAATAGAAACACTATTACAGGACAAATGTGATGTCATCAGCAGCACTTACTGTTATGGTCTCGTCTTAAACCATTGTCCTAGGTGTGGACCACACTACTTGTAAATGTGAAGAGGTGAAGAGACAACATTGCTGTACAGTGGTCATCAATGGACTGAAGACGGACATGAATCCAGCCTCTTATCATGTCATACTGTCTACAATGGGAGTCTGTGAGTCCAGGCTTATTTCAGGATCTGCTGAGATTAAGTAAATGACTCCTGTCTGACCTCATCTGTCAATCTGTCCATGCTTGACCCAGTCCCACCTCCACTTAAGTCTTCTGTCCTTCCCTAACATCCCAACATGTCCATTCTCCCTCCATAAATAAGACCCTGAATCCCCTGAAGCACTCTGCCTGTCTCTTATACACATCCTGAAGCACTCTGCCGCCCCCTAGGCCACTGAATCAGGTCCCAGCTAATAAAATGTGGGTTTGACAAACGCTTTGAAACTACAGTCTGACGTCCAGCTGAAGTCCTGGTCTCATGGAAAGTTCTGTTCAGTCTTCTTGACTGCATTATTTGCCTCCTGTTGTTGAGTCAGTCTTTTCCCTGGAGAAGATTGAAGATGAATCTCTTCCATCTCCTCCTGTTGTTCATTTATCAGGGTTCTCCACAGTCGTAGAGTTTTATACTGGATCTCCTTCCAGACACAACCCAATGTGGATTTTGGGAAATTGGTGCTATGGAACTCAGGGCCCTCTATTGGCAGGTGGAGGAACTGATCAAGTCCAAAGACTGTTCCACCATGACTGAAGGTCATCTGGAGACCAGACCAGACGATGGAACCCTGGCTCCTGAGTTCAGGTCAGTCCTCACAGTAAGGTACAGATCCAAACAGCACTATATACTGTATGTATATATACATAAACATACATACACTGAAACGCTCAAAAGAATAAAAAAGTCCTCACTGTCTTAATAATGAGAATTTTAATATAATAGTCTTTAATATCTGATATAATTTCTAATATATTGATAGATATGGATGTAATATAACTAATATCGTTTTATATATATATATATAAATACATACACAAGTATCAATGTATATAGGATATTTATGTAAGTATTTATATATATAAAATTATATAAGGTAAAATAGTGCTTTAGGTTAGAACTTGAGTGTTTTGTGTCCAGGTGAGGGTTTAACACCAAATTTGGTAAAAAGCTGTTTATAAATAATCGTTACAACCATGTGTGATTATGCCGACATCATCATTAATCAAAATATAACACACCTTGTTAAATAACAGCAGGGGAAAAAAATAATCCTAGACAGAGGAACACAGATTATATACATTTACAGCAGAACTGTGCTGTAACTATTCATTATTTTCATTAATATCTTTCTTTTATCTTTTCATTTGAAATTGGACAAGATGCAAACTTTATATTGTAGCCAGCCTTTTAGTGTTGTCATTAATTTAGAAGGATGGGGCAGATAGAGAGCACTTGGCAAACTGGGTGGGGGGGTAGAGTTTTGTGTGGGTGGAGGGTTGGGGGGGGGGCACTTTTGAGAATAAGGACAAGGTTGGAAATACAGAAGGAAAGTCAATGAGGACAGGTTGACCAGAGGGGGCAGTAGATGTCAGGACACTGGTGGGTGGGATTGGGGGGGGGGCACATGGAGAACACCACCCCCACCCTCACACACATAAATCATCACATTAATTGAGCTGGTGCTCTGATGTCATTGAGGTAACGATCAGTGGAACTAATTAGAGAGGAAGACTCATTAAATATAGATTTATATATGTGTTTATGTTGGCTGGGGGGGCAGAGGGGGAGGGGGGAGGGTCTGTGGTTGACTTTGATCAACAGGTTGACGAGGTGTGTGTGTGTGTGTGTGTGTGTCAGAGCGGAGGAAGGCGGCCTCAGGCTGGGAGAAGAACCTGCTCTACCCCACGGTGATGCTGGTCCTGCTGACGGGAACGGTGAGTCCCGCACTGCACAGCGCCCTCCTCTGGCCGACTGCAGCAGGTGGAGTCATGGGGTCTGGGGTCACTCTCTTGTCTTTTGTCTGCAGACCATCTCCGTCCTCATGGTGGCGCTCAACATCCTCTACCTGCTGGTGGACGAGACGGCCATGCCCAAAGGATCCGTGGTGAGTCGGGCAGTTGCAGAGCCGCGGGTTGAGACACATGCACCGACAGAGGGCTGTGTGTGTGTGTGTTTGTGGTTGTATTCATGTCCTGGGGGGGTTAGTATCCCATTTCTCCTCCACCTCCTCCTCCTCAGTGGAGCTCAGACCTGTCAGAGAAAATCCCCTAAATTATACTCACACCGCCCTCCACCACCACCACCACCACCTGTTGACTGTACCCCCACCCCTCCTCCACCCAGAGCAGGTGGAGATGAGAGGAAGTGACATAGTGTCAAAACACTACCTGATTGGTAGGGCCGATTCCAACAAGACACCGTCTGCACTGACCCTGCAGTACTTCGCACGGCAGCTAGGTGGCTACACTGGTACAGTACAGTACGGTACGGTACCACCGTCAGAACTGGCACAGCTCTGTCCCCTCCCTTTTGAGAGACTGTGGGGGTGTTGGTGGAGGTGGAGGTGGTGTCAGTGTTTGTTTAGTCGTTTTTTTTGTTTTTTTTTCAGTCACTCAAGTTTTTGTGTGAACACCTGCCCCCGGTGGTCAGATGTGAAAAGAGCTTCTTTCATCCTGTTCCATTTATCAGTCACTCCACCTGATTGTCTCTGGAGAGTCTGTCTGTCTGTCTGTCTGTGCACCAGGGGTGGGGGGGTGTTGTCAGTAACTATGCTGCAGTACCGTGAGTGTCCACACGTCTGTTCTGTCTGTCTCCCAGGACCGAGGCATCGTGAACACATCTCTGTCCACATTTGGCGTGGCCCAGGCGGCGCTGGAGATCCTCCTGATGTTGTATCCTTTCAGTCACTGACCCCCCCACCACCCACCCTCCACCCTCCCCTCTGTTTGTCAGGACACACTTGAGGCGATTTCCTTCCGGAACCCTCCGTCAGCGGTTTCATCACCTATTATTGACCGGTGAAAAGGTGCAGATGTAGAGGAGACCAGTGGTGTGGAGGTGGAGGTGGTCTTCTGCCCCCCCCCAGTGTCTATTCCTTGACTGATTTACCCCCAGCTACCTGATGGTGTCGTCCGTCGTCGGCTTCTACAGCCTGCGTGTCTTCGAGGGTCTCACCCCCAAAAAGGACGACACCACCATGACTACGGTAAGGGTGGGGTTGATGGGGTTATACTTCACCCCCCCCCGGTCTCCTGCTGCTCCACTGGACATCTTCAATATTTGGTTGTGGTCTTTCACAAACACCAGGCAAAAAGCAAAGTCCTTTGTACATCAGAGACAGTGTGTGTGGAGGGGGAGTCGGGGGAGTCGGGGGGTGGAGGCAGTATGGGGGGGCAGCAGAGTGGCAACTATTGAGTTGGTAATGAGTGGAGGAGAGCTGAGGCGTTGTAGGCGGTGAAAGGACTTTAAAGGACAAAGGGAGAGGCTGGTAATGAGCGACTTCAGAGGAGACTCTACAAAGGCTGGAACCAAAGGAACACGAGGGGCGGGGCCCGGACGGCGCACGTCTCACTGACGCTAACTGCACTGTCTCTGCTCCACAGATCATCGGCTGCTGCGTCTCCATCCTGGTCCTCAGCTCCGCCCTGCCCGTCATGTCCAGGACCCTGGGTGAGTGGGTGGGGTGGGGTCGGGGGGGGTGACAACACAGCTGTACAAATACTAAGGGGGGGACAAGGGTGGGTTACAGTGACAAGAATATCAATAGGAGCTGTCCACTGGTCTGAGTCCACTGGTCTGTCCTCTCTCCCTCCCCCTGGTCCAGGGATCACCAGGTTCGACCTCCTGGGAGACTTCGGGAGGTTCAACTGGTTGGGGAACTTCTACATCGTCCTCTCCTACAACCTGCTGTTTGCTGTGGTGACCACGCTGTGTCTGGTCAGGAAGTTCACCTCAGCCGTGAGGGAGGAGCTTCTCAAGGCTTTGGGTGAGCGGTGGTCACACCAGGTGACAGACGGGTCAGGGTCCAGGGCTGGTACTGAGCTTCCTCTCTCTCCTCCACCTCCTCCACAGGTCTGGATAAACTACAACTGTCCAACAGTCCCACAGACCCCGAGTCGGGGAAGCTCTCGGCCAATGGGCATCAGAAGACTCTGTGAGGGGGCGGGACTAACACACACACACACAGACACTTGAGCCAAAGGGAGATCTTCTACAGCACTGCCTGACCCGACTGACCCGACTGACCCGACTGACCTGACTGACCGTGAGAGGAGGGTGGAGGGAACTGAAGGAGGAGGAGACGACTGGAACAACAGAGGGTGATGGTTGGATGGAGATGACCGAGGCTCACAGTTGTCCACCTTCGTGACATTCCATCGTCCAGTCTCAGATGACCTGGGTCCAGATCCTGGACCAGCAGCACTCACCTTGTCCACTGCACAGTTTCTTCTCTGTGTCCCAAACCTCAGCCCTGATTGGAACTGTTGGACGAGGTGTTGGACTTTAGTCCACCCATGGTATCAGTTCCGGTCCGGAGCTGAAACGGCAAAGACGACGGAGCCTCTGATTGGCTGTAACATTTGATGATGTCACAGGAACTGCTGCAGTGGACGTCCACTCGGGGTCGCTGTTCCCGTCCAGGGCCGTGGCTTCAGACCCAGGAGGATGAAGATGAGGAGCAGCGTGACTCAGGCCCAGCACTAACTCACACCTGGTTCTTCTCCTGGTCCACTGACCTCTGACCTCCAGAACCAGCCCTGATGCCTTATAACAGACGTGTGTGTGTGTGTGTGTGTGTCCATCTGTCCATCTCAAACGCTGCACTGTGATCCATCCCCAACAATGTCCTCCAGTCTGTCCATGGGTCTGGATCTCATCAGGTTCTTTGGTTTTTCCTGGCTCTTGTGGACGTTGGAGACGTGCTGTGACGTCCTGTCTCCTCAGTTTTGACCTCCAGCTCCATCAGATGTTTACTGTGAATCTTCCGTCATTTCCAGGACAGCGGCGCCGACGTCAACGCGGAGGAAAAAGGGAAAAAAAAAACAGACTTTTTGTTCTTTTTAGTTTTGACTGTTGATCTGAGAGAGTTGTTGGTCAAACATCTTCTGTTCCTTCGTCTCATATTTGTTCCGTGTGTCGTCGTGAATGTATTTTTTTAAGAATAAATTTCTCAATTTGCTACATTTGACATTGGCTTATTTTAATAAAAATAAAGAAGAACAAATGTGGACAAAAAAATTGGCTCCCTACCACTGGGGGCGCTGCAGAACATTCTCAACACTCACAGGTGAAACACCAGCGATCTTGAAGAAATGTCATGGAGTTGGAGATGCTGTCTCAGACCAGTGGGCCAGTAGGGGGCACCGTACCTGTGTCAGAGGAGCCTCTTGTGGTAGACAGACCTGCAGACGGGACAGGACGGTCTCCTGTCTGCTGTGAAGGACTCACAGGCCTCCAGACAGAGCTGGTGGAAGAGGTGGGAACAGGACAGCAGAACCGCAGGGCATGATGGGAAGTCCTGGCCGCTGAGGGGCATCAGGCAGACGGGGCAGTCACTCAGGCCTCTGTGGACCACCTGTCCACCACGGAGAGACAACCGTCAGTCAGTCAGTCACCTGGTCTGAGCCCACAGACTGATCTGTTAAGGTCTCACCTGGTTCTGGATCCTGGTCCAGTCTCCGTCCTGCGGCTCACTGACGTGGATCCTCCTCTCCAGCTGCTGGAACAATAGTCTGCTTCTGGACAAGGACCGGTCCACGTCTGTCAGGAAGGTCTCCGTGTCAGTGAGACGATGTTGGACCAGGCTGTCGTTCAACTCCTGCAACTGATGATGGAGAAGAGACAGAAGTTTTCATGGTTTCCTCCACCGTCAGGAACAGAGAAAGGAGGAGCAGCAGGAGGAGGAGGAGGAGGAGGGAGGTCCCGTCTTCTGGTCTGGTGACCACATGATGAAGAATATCACTGCAGTACTTAGTGTGAGGCTGCAGTCGTCCTCCATCACATCAGCTGTTGCTAGGCAACGTTTAATGCCTTCATATCACGTCTTAATCAACCTTCACATCAAACCTCTGTCCACCTCTGGTGGACTAAGGACAACGGTTCCAACAACAGTTCCATTAACGGTACCAGCAACAGTTCAACAACAGTTCCACTAAGGTTACAACAACAGTTCTATCAATGGTTCCGTCAACTAGTTCTATGGACGGTTCCAACAACAGTCCCCTAAAAGTCAGCTGACCAGGACAGACTCTGGTCACATGACAAAGATGGACGTGAACCCTCAGTGCTGTTCTGGTTCTGGACTCACCCTGGCCTCAAAGAACCTCCGTCTCAGTCCTGGGTCCGTGGGACAGACGGTTCTTCTGACTGTTCTGTAAGACTTCCTGGTAACGTGTCCCCTCCACCAGGCCTGGATCCTACGGACACAGTGAGAGGACGGTCAGTGGTCAGTGGACACAAACATGTCCTGGTGTTCTCTCGCAGACACGACAGCTTCTGGTCACCTGGTGGCGCACTGGTGCCTGTAGAGGCGGGCGGCGTCGTGGACCAGGCGGGTCTGGTAAGGTTCTCGTCTACACAGGGGGCAGCACTTCCTCCCAGAGGTCTTCTCCACGGAGACGAGGCAGGAGAGGTGGAAGAGATGGGAACAGGAGAGGAGGACCTGGGGACAGAGACGTGTCAACCATTCCACTTCCTGTCTACGTCTGTCACCTGTCAATCAGAGAATCCTGACAGTTGTGGTCACATGACTGCAGCAGTGACAAAACCACAGCTTCCATGGAGATGCCAGACCAACAAAGGTTCCTCCTCCTCCTCCTTCTTCTCCTTCTTCTTCTTCTCCTGACTCAGACTCAGACTAATATTTACTCCCATTTCCACGGCAACAGCTCTTTGTGACGGGGCCTATTCTGGGGGAGACATGTCAACCATTCCACTTCCTGTCTATGTCTGTCACCTGTCAATCAGAGAATCCTGACAGTTGTGGTCACATGACTGCAGCAGTGACAAAACCACAGCTTCCATGGAGATGCCAGACCAACAAAGGTTCCTCCTCCTCCTCCTCCTTCTTCTCCTTCTTCTTCTTCTCCTGACTCAGACTCAGACTAATATTTACTCCCATTTCCACGGCAACAGCTCTTTGTGACGGGGCCTATTCTGGGGCTGCATTCTTCTGGAGATTGGCATCTTAAAAGGAGATCGGAAAAGGTGTAAAAGGCTGAATGACTCGTTCGTCACTGATGACCACACGGTCACGTCGCGCTCCGCTGCCAAGGCATCATGGGTAAATTTGTACAGTTGTCCACACACAGCAGAACGTACAGGAACCACAGCTGTGTGTGTGTGTGTTTGTGAGACCTGAGGCTGGAGACGGAACTCCTCCCTGCATATTGGACAGGGCTGGGCCGACTCCCCCTGCTGGACAGACCGGGCCTTCACCGTCTTCCACTGATCCTCCTTCAGCTGCCGGGCCGGGCCGGGAATCAAACCCATCTTCTGAGCTGCGACAGAGAGACAGACAAGATGTCAAAGAGAGTCGGTCCAACTCTGTCGGAGGACATCTCCAGAACACACCCCACCTAGGGTCAGAGGTGGGGGGACAGGATCCAGGACGTACTCCCGCTCCTCTCCCAGGTCCCGTCTCTCTTCCGGGCCGACTCCTATCCGTGGAACTCTGGGATCGGGTCGTCTGCCTCGCCACAGAGGGTCAGACAGCCCGAGGCGAGACCGCAGCAGGTTCCGGGTGATGTGGTCCTGGAAGGCCACGGAGGTGGTCAGCAGCCTGGAACTGGACTTCAGGACCTGGACAGCACCAGGACCAGGACCTTTGGACTGAGAATCCTAGTCATTAACAACAAACATCAAGTGAATTTCATCATCGTCTGTGGTCCAATAAATAAAGTTGTGTTTTTTTTTTTTATCATGACGTCATCACGTCGAAACCGTCACGTAACGTCGGACCCCTGTCAAGTTAGATCTGATCCAGGGGTCAGTCGATGACGTCAGTTCTGATGTCGTGACCTCAGACCCCTCTGCTGGATCATTGTCCAAAAGAACGTTTTCACTTTCAAAATAAAACTACATCCGGTGTGAAAATTGTTCTGATCGACGGTGTTAATGTAGAGTTAAACGGTGACATCGACTAACCGACCGCCTCAGTCCTGCCGTCGTTAATAAGTTAATGAGTTTTAACGTAACTACGACACGTTAATATCACTTCCTGCAGGTGAATCACGGACGACGGCGTCGTTACTCGGTGTTGAAGACGTAAATATTCACAACAGACGCCACTGACGGTGCCGTGAGGACGTGATTGAACCCTTTATGTCTACGGTGGTGGGTGGAGACGGGAGGAGAAAAGTTGTGAAGCAGTCAAACCTTCGGTGTCGACATCCTGCCGACGGACACTTGACTTGAGTTGAGTTGAGTTGAGTGGTCACCGTGGGAGCGGCCCGCCCCCTGCCTACGTCATCACCTCAACACCGCCTGTGATTGGCCCAGACAGGACATCTCAATTAGTCTGTCTCAGATGGATTAGAGACTGAAGAGACAAATGAAACATAAATAAAGACTGGTTCTTCAGCCTCAGCTCTGGTCCATGTGGTCTGCAGACCATAGGTGGCGCTAGAGAGCAACTCAACATCACAAAGACAAAGGAACTGGTTGTGGACTTCAGAAGTCCAAGGGGTTGACGTCCACATGGGGAGACAACAAACTGGACTGGTCAACTAACATCTACAAGAAGGTCCTGAGCCGTCTCTACTTCCTCAGGAGTCTGAGGTCCTTCAACATCATCAGAACAGAACATACTGGGGCGGCAGGCTTAAGATCGCAGACGCTAACAAGGGGGGGGGGGGGGGGGGGGGGGGGGGGGGGGGGGGGCTAGACTCCTTATCAACGGTGTCTGAGAGGAAAATATTGTCCAAACTACAGACTATATTGGACAACAATCTTCATCCACTCCATCAGGTCCTCATTGGCTACAGGAGCTCTTTCAGTGACCACCGAGGTGCACCACCCAATGG